>VZQC01011064.1:324637-463852 GCA_009823505.1 Rhizomys pruinosus | reverse complement strand
ATCTCTTATAAAACCGGTAAAACTGCTTTCTTTAATTGACTACTAGACATGGGAACTGTGGAAGGGATTACTCTCTGTTCAGAACCAAATATAATACTAAAGTCCTAGGGCTATGCACTCAGGCAAAATATATTAATACAGGAGCTCTGACATCAGCAATGGATTGTTCTACCAGGTGGATGTTGGCCAGGGGATCCAAGGCCCCACAAAAGGTAAGGGCTCCTTGCCTCTAAGTTGGGATACCTACAGGAGGAGAGGCAATAAGACCCTGCTGCCGAAGACCTGACGTTAACATGGGAGGGATGTATTGAGACCACACATGCAAGTGTACAGATGGCCTCTGGAATGCCAGAGAGTGTTACCAAAGGCCACTAAACCAATAAAGCAAATATGGGTCTCCCTGAGTCAAGCAAGACTCCACCGTCAGCACCAGCTACACCTCACCTGCCTGGAAATACTGTGCAGCAGAGGCAGCCATATGCCTGTATATCCCAAATCTAATTGGCTATTGGCTCTCTCCTTGGAGGAATAACCCATGGCTGATGCCACAAGCTTACATCCTCTACAGGTTAGGAGATCTCATAAGCCACAGTAAGACCCTGTCATATTTAACAGGAAAAAATGTAATTCATGGATCAACATATCATCTAAACATATGTGTCTATACCAAAGTAACCTATCATAACTATTAATGCTGTTTAAATACCTATATATCTAATTGCTTGTGCTTCATTAGTAGGATCGAAAGGTTATTCCTGGACAAACTGTCAAGCCATGAAAGGAAACAGCCAGAATTGATCAGAGTCCAAGACAACAGCTCCAGAGAGAGTGGGCTGTTCTGCTTCTCATCCACCTGTGCCCCTTTTCTAAGCCCAGGTAATAATCTGCAGAAGAGGGGGCGTGGTAGAATGTAAGGGCTGCTATTGGGGTGAATGGTAAAACTACAGCAATGTAGTCTGCACCCTCATTTGATCAACCTGATTGAACATACAACCCCTCACCCCACGCTGGAAGGTGGGGCTGTGGGAGTTTCGGCACAACAGCCTGCAAATTGGTTTTACATGAAGGATGCTTGTACTCATGGATTATCACTTATAACTAAAAAATGGAAAAAAAAACTGAGAGAAATATGCAGGACAGTTATGGCAGAATGCATGATCTCGGTTGGGGTGGGGGTGGGGGGAAAGGGAAAGGGAAATATGCCTGAACTGAATTGGAAAATGATGTGTGAAGTGCACAAAGCATCAATAAAAAAAATGTTAAAAAAATATTTTTCTTGTTTTGTGAATTTCATATAATAATTAATAAGCATATTTAGACTCTTCCCTGTCTCAACCCCTATAGACCCTTTCCCCACCAGACTGTATGTATTCTGTCAAATATTTTAGGTCCTATCTGGTCAAGCATTTATATCTAGATATCCTAGATATCATCCAGTGGATTCTAGTCAGCCCATCTACCAATTTTGAAGAAGATCTACTCTCTCTCACCCAGAAGTAATCAGTTGCTAACAGTTCCTAGCCTAGGGCTGGGCATGCAGCCTATTTCCCTTGAAGAATTTCCTTCACTAGGATATGTTATTCAGCCTTTTGACAAATATATCACTTGTTTATTGAAGACCAAGCATGATACTTTAAATTCTCTCAAAGAATCATACTTTCTTTGGTTTTCTTGACATCTATAGTTTCATTTAGTTTTTTAAATTATTTATTTTTTATTGATGTTTTGTGTATTTCACACATCATTTTTCAGTTCAGTTCAGGCATATTACCCTTTCCTTTCCCCCCACCCCACCCCACCCAAGATCATGCATTCTGCCATAACTCTCCTGCATCTCTCTCTCAGTTTTATTTACTTATTTTTTGCTTAGGATTTCACATTTTCCTCCATTAATTTTATATTACTCTAAAATATGGATACATACCCTTCACCCATATACAGTAATTACAGAGTCTGAAAATAATTGGTGGATGGATTCTAGAGCTCACTGAGAGATTCACATTATAACAACATAGTTGCTTTCGGATAAACAGAAATATAACAATAATGTCATTCAACTTGCCTTTAGTCTGGGGGATTTGGTGTTAGCATCCACAAATGAGGGAATCCATTCTCCATTTGTCTTTCTGGGACTGTGTTACTTCACTCAGCATAATGGTTTTGAGCTCCATCCATTTACCTGCAAAGTTCATAATTCTATCTTTCTTTACTGCTGAATAGTACTCCATTGTGTAGATGTACCACATTTGTCATCCACTCATCTGTTGAGGGGCATTTGGGTTGGTTCCAGTCTTCCCTATTGTGAAGAGAGCTGCAGTAAATATGGATGTGCATGTATCTTTGCAGTAGGATGAGTCATTGGGGGTATATACCCAGGAGTGGTTTGACTGGGTCAGGTGGTAGGCTCATTCCTAGTCTTTTTTTTTTTTTTTTTTTTTTTTTTTTTTTTTTTTTTTTTGGTCTTTTTGAGATAGGGTCTCCCTGTAGCCCGAGTTGTCCTGGAACTTGCTCTGTAGACCAGGCTGGCCTTGAACTCACAAAGATCCGCCTGCCTCTGCTCCCAAGTGCTAGGATTAAAGGCGTGTGCCACCACGCCTGGCTCATTCCAAATCTTTTATGGGTCCTCCACACTGTTTTCCATAGTGGCTGTACGAGTTTACATTCCCACTAGCAGTGGATGAGTGTTCCCCTTTCCCCACAACCCCTCCAGCATCTGTTGTCTTTTTTTTTTTTTCTTGATCTTAGCTAGCCATATTGGAGTGAGATGATATCTGAGAGTGGTTTTAATTTCCATTTCCTTAATTATTAATGATGTTGAACACTTTTTAAGATGTTTCTCAGCCATCTTTAATTCCTCACTGATGAAGACTATGTTCAGCTCTTTACTAATTTAAAAAGTTCCCACTCAATTGGCAACAGTTTTCAGGCTAGGGTTGGCCAGGTCCCCGTTTCTCTCACTCCATGCTGGGAGGCTCTTGTCTGATTGAATCTGCAGGGATCTCATACACAATGCCTTGATTGCTGTAAATTCACATGAATAAGTTTCCTGTGGCCTGAAAGCCTCTGTATTCCTATATTCGCGGACCAACCGTGGCTCTTGCAATCTTTCGACAATGGTTCCTGAGCCATACAAGGGTGAGATTTAATATGAGTCCTATCCAGAAACACGCACTCTGCTGGACTATATACTATAAATCTTAGCCAGTTGTGGCCTTCTGTTTTATAAGGAATCTACCCTGGGGAGTGCTAAGGGATGCATTAGTATTCTCTACCCTTCCTGTTCCACTGGGTTCCATGAACCCTAGGTGTAGAGTTTTCACTCTAGATGTGTCACCTTGGGCTGGGCATGTCTCAGATGTATATCCTCTGTGTGTTATGAGTTCTGGAACTCTGTAGTAGCCTCCATCTGTGGCTTATTTGATTAGTGGTGTATGGTACACTGTTGATTTTTCTCCTTTAACACCTAGCATAATTTCCTTTACAACTATTACACCTGGTCTTCAAGGAGAAGGCTTCCAGTCAGTTCCAGCTCCATTGCTCCAAGTTATATGTCCAAAAGTGTGTTCTGTGTTCAGCAACAGGATCTCACCTTCAATTGCTGGGAGGTAACCCAGGGTACCAGTAATAGCTTGTGTTACTTTGGAAGTCTCTTGAACTACTCTGACCAACAAACTAGAAGGAAGGACTCTCCTGTCTGGCATTGTACTCCTTGCCATAAAGCACCCAGGTAGACAGATGCACTAATGTTGAGAAACTGTGTATGTGTTTCTCTGCTGGTTCCCAAGCCAACACATTTCCCTCTGGCTTCTCATGCTACCCAAGTGCCTTATATCTCTTCTGTCCCCCGCCCTCCCCCAATCCAAACTCTCTCCTCCCACTCCAATCTAAGCACCACCATTTTCCCAATCTTCCCCATAACAGCACCAGCCTCCCTGCTTCCTCTCTCTCCTGAGTGCCTCCACCCATTTCCCTGCATGTCCCTCACTTTTTCCATCCTACCTGCCCCCCTCCAATACCCCCACCTAGCCTCTTATACCATCTGTTCCCTAAAATAGCCCTCTTTTGGCTTCTTTCTTTTCCTTTACCTTGATATTTTCTTTCCTTTTTCCTGCCTCCTACTGTTGTATCAGGTTCTATACTCACATATAAGAGATCAGGGCTACAGTCTACATGGCTACAGTCTACACAAGTGGAAAAATACACATCACTTGATTCTTTGAGTATGTCTTAACTCAGTATAACATGTTTCATACATTTACTGACAGATTCATAATTTCATATTTTCTTACTGTTAGGTCCAGGCTTCCCAGAATCCTAAGGGACACACAGGTGCCCCCTTCCTCCAGAAGTTGCCAATCCTCTGACCCCTTCCCACTTATGTGAGGCCCCGCCCCATGGGTATAAGGAGTGGACCCCAGCTGCCATAACGCTCGCTCTCTGTGTCCCCCCTCTGTCCTCCTGCCCTCTCTGCCCCCTCTCTCTCTCCGTATCATATCCCTCTCCCTCTCTGTGTCCCTCTCTCTCTCTGTCCCCCGTGCTCTCTCTCTATCCCCTCATCCTCTGTCCCCCTGCTCTCTCTCTGTCTCTCTCTGTCTCTGTCTGCCTCTCCCTGCCCCCCTCTCTGCCTCTCTGTCCTGTCCCATCACGTGTCTGCAGGTGGCTCATGCTGGCAGTCCCAAATGGAAGGAAAATATGTTCCTGGAGTGACCTAAGCCCCATGTGCCTTTTATTGGGGTTTTGTGTTTTTTTGTAACTTAATACTTACCAGTGAGTAGAACTTAATTGTGTGAATGGACATCGTTTATCCATTTGTCAACTTAGGGACATTTGTATTGTTTTGATTTCTTAGCTGTTGTGAAAAGAGCAGTAATAAACGTTGATGGACAGATATCTCTACAGCAGGATAGGGAGTCTGTTGTGTATATGCCAAGGAGTGGTAAAACTGGATCATATGGTAGTTCAGATTTTGGTTTATTAGGAATACTTTTTTTAAATTTTTATTTACTTTTCTATGTGTATTAATGTACTGTCTGCATGTAGGTTTGTGCATCCGTGTCGTGCAAAGTCGTGGAGGTCAGAAGAGGGTGTCCGATTCCCATGGAACTGGAGTTAAAGACGGTTCTCAGCTACCATGTGGATGCTGGGGATCAAACCCATGTCCTCTGCAAGAGCAGTCAGCGCTCTTAACCACTAGGCCATCTTAAGAGTTCTTAACATTGCTTTCTTTCAAAGAGGTTGCAGAAGTTTTCATTCCCACCTGCAGTGAATAAGCAATTCCTTTTCTCCACATCTTTGCCAGCATTTGTTGTCTTTCATTCTTTTTATCTTAGCTAGTCTTAATGGGGTAAGTTGGAATCTTAAAATAGTTTTGATCTGCATTTCTCTTATTACTAGGAATGTTGAACACTTTATAAGGTGCTAATTTTTACTTTTATTTCCTTGTTTGAGAACTCTCTGTTCAGATCTTTAGTCCTTATTTTTATTTGGTCATTTACTTTCTTGTGTCTTGTTTTTAAGAGTTCTTTGTGTATTATGGATATTAATCCTTTTCAGATGTGTAGCAGGTGAACGTTTTATCCTACTTGGTGAGTTAGCTCATTACTTCCCCCTTGGTGTTTCTTTTGTTTTATAGAAGCTTTTAAGTTTAAAGAGATCCCATTTCTTGATTATTGATCTTAATGGTTGAGCACCTGAAGTCTCTTTTTTTTCAAAGAACTTTTCTGCATCTATGTAAATAACAAAGATTTTTTTGTCTTTAATTCCATTCATGTGATTCATTACATTTAATATTGAACCATTCCTGCATCTCTTGAATAAAGCAGACTTGATTATGTTGGATGATCTTGCTGTGTATCTGTATGTGGTTTGTGGGTAAATTGTTTCAGTATAATTTTCTTTCTGTCTATATTAAGGATATGGGCTTATAGTTTTCTTTTTTCTGTTGTGCCTTTACCAAGTTTCTGAATCAAATTTGTACTGGATTTATAGAAAGAGTTTGGGCATACTCCCTCTGTTTTTATCTTATTGAAATATTTAAGAAGTATTGGTTGTATATTGTCTTTGAATGTCTGGTATAAATCAGCTGTGGATCCATCTGAGCATGGGCTTTTGGGAGTTTTGTGTTACTGTTTCAAATTCCTTATTTGTTATAGGTCTGTTAAGCTGTTTATCTCTTCTTTGTCTAAATTTGGTGGTTGCCATGAATTTACTAATTTGTCCATTTTTTTTAGATTTTCATATTTAATAGAGTACAAGTTTTTAAACTCTTCTGTTATAATGTTATGGAATTATTTTTGATGCCTGTGTTGATGTTTCTCTTTTTACCACTGATTTTGTTGATTTGGATTTACTCTTTCTTTTGGCGAACTGGTATAATGGTCTATCTTGTTTAACTTTTCAAAGAACCAAAGCTTAGAGTCATTGATTGCTTATAATATTTTATTTGTTTCTATTTCACTACTTTTTACTTATTTCTATTTCAATATTTCATTTGTTTCTATTTCTCACATTTCATGCATATTCCTGTGGTTTTTAAATTTTTTCATAGTCATTGCTTTATGAGTCCAGTTCTTCAACTTTGTTACCCAGTCTTGATATTATCATTTCATTCGTTCTGTGTCTGAAGCTCTGTCCCATAGTTTCAAATTGTCTTAATGGGTTTTTCAATTTCATCTTCATTTCAGGTTAGATTTTTATTTTGAATTGTTTTTGTTATTTCATTCAGCCTCATATGTGTATTTTACCAAGCTTCTGTCAACATTTTATGCTTATCTTCTTTGAATTTTTTTAGTTGTCTTTAAGTTCTTTGAACGTGTCTATGATTATTCTTTGAACTTCTGTATTGTGGGGGTTCCTTGTTGTGATTCTCCTGGTAGTGCACTTATGTAGGACTGGTGGGTTTCATTGCAGATGTTTTCTTGGTTTTTCATATTATATGTGGTTTTGCATTTCATTTGGACATATGGATTTTTTTTTTGTTGGTTGTGTGTCAAGAATTTCTATTCTGTTTTTGTTTCTTTGAATTTTTGGTTCTGTTTATATTGTTCATAAGCTTGATTGCTTTGTGCTCAGGTATGAAAAGTTAATTTGTGTGTGCTTCGGTTTCTTGTAGGATAGATAGTAGGCTGCTCTGCATTGTAGGTGGCTCTGCGATAGTCAGATCAGGGAGAAGCTCATGGGCTAGAAAGGAGTGGTGGCAGCCTGTGAGGGTCTAAGAAAGGAAACTGGAGAATTGACATAGTCTGGATACAATGAATCAGATTGCAGTGGACAGGTCTTGACAAAGGGTGTAGTCCACAGATCTAAGACAGAAGAGCAGGAGTGGCCCTGGGCTCAGGACAAGTAGGGGGACAGGTTGCAGTTTGGGAGATTGGAGGTGTTGTTCATGCTGCAGGGGACTTAAGACCAGGTGGGCAAGATCTGATTTACACGTAATAATCAGGCCTGCCTGTGACAGACAGATGAAGAGTTTAGGGGAAGCTCCTAGAATCAATTTTTTCAAACACTACGCATAAAACTTTGGACAGGTCTTTCTTAACTGTTTTCTAGAATGTTCCTTTTTTGTATATATACCAAGTTGATTTAGAGACATCAAAGTTTCATTATGGTTTTTCTATTGCAATATAAATTATATGCTTTCTGTGTTTATATATAAAGGAGCTTAGGCCAAACAAAAAAAGATCCACATATCTATTCTAGTTGCCATTTTCCTCTAATGCTTTCATAAGCTTTATGAGGAGAGATATTATGTCTTGTGTTTTATTTTCCTAACATTATCAAGAAGCAGAGCATATTGTTTTTGAGCCAGTATAAACATAATAAACACATATTTATTAAGGTTTCATTTGAAAAATTTTTTTACAATTACCATCAAAATTCATATTTTTGTCACATTAGCAGCTTATTTTCCATAAATATTAAATTACCCCATTTTATATATTTTTTATAAAACAACGTTTTTCTTTTTTAAAATGTTTTTATTGAATTTTTGCGTGTTCCATACACAACTTCTCAATCAATTTTGCACCCCTTCCCCACTGGCACCCTCATAGAGCCTCCACCTTTGGATTTCATAAATTCCATCATTAAGGTTAAGGCCTATGGAGTCATTTGTAACCCTTTGTGCAAGTTCATCCACTGTGTTCAAGTTAGATTATCTACACTTACTCCCTTTAAGGAAGATGGTCTCTTCTGAATCCATAGTAATCAGCTACCCAATAGATCTCTGGCTAAGATTGGGGCCTTTTGCCCATTTCCACAGTTTTATACTAGTCCTTGTCTGCTTAAATTTTTATGAAAAAATTAATATTTTTTGATGAAAAATTTCACCAAATTTCTATATAACTTAATGTTTTACTGTATTTCACAGCCAAACGACTGACTAAATAATTACTTACAGTCCACTATTAGTGCATTGGGACTGTGAGTATAAAATTACTAAGAAAGGAAGAGATAAGCATGTAAAAATTTATCCTTTAACTATTTCCTAATTTACACTTTGAACCCACTCTCCAAAATTGTTATAATTTAATACTCTTTAAAATTTCATGCAGTTTCCTTTGATCAATTAGACTTCTTGTCCTCTAGGGTCTTTATTGTTTTAGCTAATAAAGCACATAGAATGAGAAGAGAGATCACACCATATGTTTCCTCAGTCCTCTTCTTGTTGGGGCTAACCTGATTAGGGCTGCACTTATCTTTCTAAGCCACACTTTATGTCCAATGGCCATTTTAATTAACTGTAGCAGGTAGCATGTCTTCCCTCAGTTCCTTTTATAGTTATCATTCCTCTTACATCTGAATGCTTCCTTTGATAGGATTAATCATTCTCTTTGAAATAAAGTCATCATCATGTTGAAATCCCCTCCATTACTGTACTGTTTTCCCTTTTAGAACACTAAATTATATAGTGTTTTATGCAAAGAATGTAAAAATTCATGCATTCCACATCTTTAATATTAATTTTGCCTGCACATATCTTTGCAGAAGAAGTATTTGTACCTGAGATAAAGATTTAGTTATAGGACATTTACAGGTGGTGAAATTAAAATTGATGTAACCACAAAATCCAGGCTCCAGGAAAGAAATTCAGCTCAGATTGACCTTCCAGAGACTAAAATGAGCATTAAAATCATATTGGCAAGGAAGCAATGAAATTTACATGTTTCTAAAATAGGCATTGTATTTTATGCTTTCTTAAATGAGCAAGCCAGCAAACTGAAAAGATCTCAAAGTGACTTGACAAAATGTTGGGAGCACCATGTAAAAGACTATTGTTTGGCATTTTGTCATGTTAACTTTACCTCTTCAGAGTCAGGTGTTCCTACTCTACTCTGCTTGATGTGCAACAGGACAGATGGTTTTCAAAGGCGTGTTCCATTCCATCTGGCCTCAAATGGAGAAATGAAAGTCACCCACAACACTTCATCCAAATATTGCAGAGAAAAGAATCTTAAAAGTGCATTTAATCCTTGATGAATATTATTTATTTATTTATTTATTTATTTATTTATTTATTTATTTATTTAATTGATTGTTCTAGTTTGTCTTTCATTGCTGTGACAAAACACTCTGACCAACACCAACTTGGGGAGGAAAGGGTTTATTCAGCTTACATCTCCTGGGTCATAGTTCATCACTTAGGGACCCCAAAGCAGGAACTCAGGGCAGGAACTTGGAGGCAGGAGCTGAAGCACAGGCCAGGGAGGAATGCTGTTCACTGGCTTGCTCCCCTGGTTCATGCCCAGCCTGCCCTCTTATATGGTACATAACAACCTGCCCAGGGTGGCAACACTCATTGTGGGCTGTGCTCTCCCCACACAGGCCAATCCAATGGAGCCAATTCCCCAATTGAGGCTCCCTCAACCCAGGTGTGTCAAGTTGACACTGAAGCTATCCAGCACATTGATGATTTGTGCGTTTCATGCATTATCTTTCAGTCCAATTTAGACACATTCCCCTCTCCTTGCCACCCACCCAACCCCACACCACCCCAGTTCATGCCTTCTGCCATACATGTCTTGCATCTTTCTCTCAGGCTTTCCAAAGTTTTTCACTGCAGAGGGTTGTTTTGGATAGAATTTAACTGTATCAGTCAGTTCTTTGACCCAGTCTTTATGTTATTGTTGTTCCCTCCCCTTTGTATTGCTCCAAAACATGCCTATATAGTGATCACATATGTATCAAAATTATGACCTCTGAAAATAAACTGTATGTTAATTCCAAAATATGTTTAAGCATTCACATTTCCTCTTCATTTTTTATATTATTTAAATTTATTTCTGATTTTACTTGGACACATTATTTTTTTTTCAGTGAGCAAAATTTTATTTGGTTCTTTTTAATTTTTTGTTCCCTTTAATTTTATATTATTCCAAAATATCCATATATACACTCCACACTAAATGAAAATTACAAAGTCTGAAATTAAACTATAGATTAATTTCAAAACAAGATTAGGGATTCACATTTTAACAGTAAAGTTGCATGTAGGTAAAAAGAAGTATAACTTTACATTTTTTTTTTTAGAATATGAGTACATATCTTCCACCCAAAATATGTTTAAGCATTCACATTTTCCCCTTTAATTTTTATTACTCCAAGATATGAATACGTACCTTCTATCCATATACAGTAATTACAGAATTTGAAAATAAGTAGTAGGTCAATTTTAGATCCTGTTAAGAGATTCATATTATGACAGCATATTTGCTTTCAGATAAAAATTAATATAAAAATAATATGTTAGGCTTGCCTTTCAACTGTGGATTTGGTGTTAGCATCCATTTCTGGAATTCACATTTTTTCTCCTTTAATTTTATATTAGTCTAAATTATGCATACATACCCTTCCCACATATATCACAATTACAATGCCTGAAGATAAGTGGTAGGTTAATTCTAGATCTCATTAAAGATTCACATTATAATGGTACTGTTGCTTTCAGGTAAAAGAAAATATTGCTCAGTTTGGTGTACTACTAGGTGTTAGCATCCATAGATATGGGATACCATTCGTCTTTTATTTTTCTGGGATAGTGTTACTTCACTTAACATAATGTCTTCTAGTGCCATCCATTTACCTGCAAAGTTCATGATGTCATCTTTCCCTACTGCTGCATAGAACTCCATTATGTAGATATACCACATTTTCTTTCTCCTCTCATTGGTTGAGGAGCATTTGGGTTGGTTCCAGCTCTTAGCTATTGTGAAGAGAACTGCAATAAACATAGATGTGCATGTATCTTTATGGTAGGATGAGTCTTGTGAGTATATGCCCAGGAGTGGAATGACTGGGTCACATGGTAGATTCATTTCGAGTCCTTTAAGGGTTCTCCACACTGTTTTCCATAGTGATTGTATGAGTTTACATTCCCACCAGCAGTGGATGTGTGTTCCCCTTTCCCCACATACTCTCCAGTATTTGGTGGCTTTTGTTTTCATGATCTTAAACAGTATTATTGGAGTGAGATGATATCTTAAAGTGGTTTTAATTTGCATTTCCTTAATTATTAATGATGTTGAACACTTTTTAAGATGTTTCTAAGCCATCTTTTTTTTTTCCTCACTTGTGAAGTCTCTGTTTAGTTCTTTAAAAATCAGTAGCCTTTCTCTACACCAACAACAAGCAACTGGAGAAGGAATACAAGAAGACCTTCCCACTCACAATAGCCACAAAAACAATAAAATACCTAGGAACAAACTTAACCAAAGACACCAAAGATCTCTACAACAAAAATTTTAAACTCCTGAAGAAGGAGACTGAAAAAGACATCAGAAAATGGAAAGATTTCCCATGCTCATGGATTGGAAAAATTAATAAATTAAAAATGTTCATTCTACCCAAATCGATATACAGATTCAATACAATCCCAATTAAAATCCCCAAAAGTTTCTTCACAGACTTGGAAAAAAAATCCTTATATTCATATGGAAAAACAAAAGACCCTGAATTGCCAAAAAACAAAAGACCCTCAATTGCTAAAACACCCTGAGTGAAAAGGGTGGATCACTGTACCAGATTTGAAACTATATTACAGGGCTATAGTCATAAAAACAGCCCAGTACTGGCACAAAAACAGATGTGCAGACAAATGGAACCAAACTGAAGATCCAAACTTGAGCACATACAATTTCAGCCATCTCATATTTAACAAAGGGGCCAGAAAGATTCAATGGAGGTAAGACAGCATCTTCAGCAAATGGTGCTGGCAAAACTGGATTACCATTTGTAGAAGAATAAAATTAAACCCCTATCTCTCACCCTATACAAAAAGTCAACTCCAAATGGATCAAAGACCTCAACATGAAACCCGAAACTCTGAAGGTGATAGAAGAAAATGTTGGCAGCAACCTACAAGACATAGGTGTAGGAAAAGTTTTTCTATATCAAACAGCAGCTGCTCAGGAAACAAGGTCAACAATTGACAAGTGGGATCTCATTAAACTCAGAAACTTCTATACTGTGAAAGAAACCATCAATGAAGTGAGCAGAAAACCCACAGAGTGGTACACTGGTGAGTAATTTTATCACATCCTAAAGGTGTAGGAATTTGGTTACCCCAAAGTAGGAATATGAGCAAGCTTAGAAATAGAAAATTTAGGGGAAAAAAACCACAGAAACATTTTATTACAGTATCATTAATATATCAAAATTTCCCAAATATAAAACTTAAAAATCCAGTCCAAGTATTCAAACTCTTAAAACGGTTATTTGTTTTAATTCTGGAGCAAATGAAAAGAAATTTGATTAAAGGTCATTGGTGTTTATACAATTTTATATTAAGGAGAGAATATTTTTTAATAATAGTTTTTAAATATTCTTTTTTTCATTTTATTTATTTTTGTATGTGTATGAGTGTAGTGTCTGCATGTAGATTTGTGCACCCATGTCATGCAATGCCACGGAGGTCAGAAGAGGGTGTCAGATTCCCCTGGAACTGGAGTTCTCCTGGAAAAGAAAAATCAGATGAGATTAGAGATAATATGAAAATTGGATTCAATGTAGTTATTATTATATAAGATAGAGGAAAGATTTTTTTCTCTTTCAAAAGATTGCTACACTTAGTTCAAGGTTTTGCATAATCATAAAGTAAATGAGAAAATATTAATTTAAGATTAATTACAGGTTATGTTAATAGCATGACAGATGTAATAAAAATTAATAATTGTTAACAATAAAATTTTATGGGTAATTTGGGTGTATTACATTAATATGTCATTCTGGAATGATGTATGTGTTCATGAATCTTTGTGACACAAGGATTTTTAAATTACTTTAAAACCTTGGCATGTTGATACATGACTTTAATCCCAGCAATTTGCAGCAGAAGCAGAGAAATTTCTGTGAGATCCAGACTAGCCTAGTCTATACAAGTTCCAGGCTAGCTGGGGCTTCAGAGAAACCCTGTCTCATACTGTTTATGTTAAATTATGTTTTAACTAAATGTTCATCATATATATTCTATGCTTACTACCATACTAAAATGGAAGGTTTTGTTTTTTCTTCTAAGACAATCATGAGTTGCTTTAAAATATAATTACGTGAAGCTTGGTGTGGCATAGCAAACCTTTAATACCAGCACTCCTGAGGCACCAGCAGATAGATCTCTGTGAGAACATAGCAAGTTCTAGGACATATGGGGCTAACGGGAGACCCAGCCTCAAAAGATTAAAATAAATAAATAAATAAATAAATAAATACTAATATAATTATATATAATTAAATAATTCTTATATTAATAGAAGTAAAATTTATTTATTTAATTTACTAAATTGTTATTCAAATTCTGGAGTATGCCATGTCTGCGGGATATAGAATTTTAGTCATAAGGCTAATTAGGGATATAGTCTCACAAATCTCCTTCCTTTATTTTTCTTTCCTTCTTTGAAAGCATGTGTGTTCAAGGTCCTAGAGGGAATTGGACTCGAGGGAACATTCCTCAGTGTAATCAAAGCCATATACAGGGAACCCATAACCAACATCATCCTAAATGGGGAAAAATTAGAAGCATTACCCTTAAAATCAGGAACCCAGAAAGGCTTCCTCCATCTCCACTCCTCTTCAATATAGTGATTGAAACACTTGCTACAGCAATAAGACAAGAAAAAGAAATTAAACAAATACTAATTGGAAAAGATCCCTTTTTGCAGACCATACAATATTTACCTAAGGGACCCAAAAACTCCACCAAGAAACTCCTAGAAACAATCAAGAGTTTCAGTAAAGTAGCTGGATACAAAATTAACCTAGAAACATCAGAAGCCTTTCTTTACATCAACAACAAACAAACTGAGAAGGAATACAAAGAGACCATCCCACTCACAATAGCCTCAAAAAAAAAAAAAATACCTTGGAACAAACCTAACCAAAGGTGACAAAGATCTCTATAATGAAAATTTTAAATCCCTGAAAAGGAGATTGAAGAAGATAGTAGAAGATAGAAAGACCTCCTATGCTCATGGATTGGAAAAATTAATATGGTAAAAATGTCCATTCTACTCAAACTGATATACAGATTCAATGCAATCCCAATCAAACTCCCCTGAGTTTCTTCTCAGACTTAGAAAAAAAATCCTTATATTCATATGGAAAAACAAAAGACCCAGGATAGCCAAAGCAACCCTGAGCAAAAAAAGCAACACAGGAGGTATAACCATACCTGACTTCAAACTATATTACAAGGCTGTTGTAATTAAAACAGTGTGATACTGGCACAAAAACAGACAAGTAGATCAATGGAACAAGATTAAAGATCCAAACCTAAGCACATGCAATTTCAACCACCTCATATTTGATAAGGGGGCCAAAAAGACCCAATTGAGGAAAGATAGCATTTTCAGCAAATGGCGCTGGCAAAACTGGATTGCCACTTGCAGAAAGATGAAGCTGAACCCCTACCTTTCATCATGCACAAACATCAACTGCAAATGGATCAAAAACCTCAATGTGAAACCAGAAACTCTGAAAATAATAGAAAAAAAATGCTGGCAGTAAACTACAAGACATAGGCATAGGAAAAGATTTTCTAAATCAGACAGCTGCCACATTGGAAACAACGTCAACAATGGAAAAATGGGACCTCATTAAATTCAAATGCTTCTGTAAAGCAAAGGAAACAATCAACGAAGTGAAGAGAAAACCCACAGAGTGGGAGGAAATCATCACCAGTGATACATCAGATAGAGCATTAACATCCAGAATATATAAATTACTCAAAAAACCAAAGGATCAAGAAAAAAAAGACACTTAAAAGATGGAGTAAAGAACTGAATAGATAATTCACAAATGAAGAAGTGAAGTTGGCTGAGAAACATCTCAGAAAGTGTTCAATGTTGCTGATAGTTAAGGAGATGCAAATTAAAACCAGCTTATGATTTCACCTTACTCTGGTAAGAATGGCCAAGATTAGAAAAACAAATGACAACAAAAGCTGGAGAGGTTGTGGAGAAAAGGGAACACTTATCCACTGCTGGTGGGAATGCAAACTCATGCAACCCCCATGGAAAGCTGTGTGGAGAACTCTTAAAAGACTAAAAATGAGCCTGCCACCTGACCCAGTCATACCACTCCTGGGTATATACCTACAAGACTCATCGTATCACAAAGACACATGCACATCTATTTTGTTGCAGCTCTCTTCACAATAGGAAAAAGCTGGAAGCAACCCAAATGTCCCTCAACACATGGAGTGGATACAGAAAATGTGGTACATCTATACAATGGAGTTCTATGCAACAGTAAAGAAAGATGACATCATGAAATTTGCAGGTAAATGGATGAAACTAGAAGACATTATGCTAAGTGAAGTAACAGTCCCAGAAAAACAAACAACATATGGTGTCCCTCATTTGTGTATGCTAGCACAAAATCCCTAGTTGCAAGCAAACTGAACATCATCTTTGTTATATTTAATTTTTATATGAAAATAGCAGTATGATTAAGAGGTGAATCCCTTAATGGGCTTGAGAATTAACCTACCACTTATGTTCAGATTTTGTAATATTGTTATATGGGTGGAGCATATGTATGTATATTTTGAAGAAATGTACAATTAAAGGGGAAAATGTGGCAAAAAAGACTGAGAGAAAAATGCAAGACATGTATGGCAGAATGCAGGAACAGGGGTGGGGTGGCGGGCATGGAAAGGGGGATGTGTCTAAATTTAACTGAGTAATGATGTATGAAATATGCAAAATGTCAATACAAATAAATAAAAAAAGAAAGTATGTGTGTGTTGTCATGGCACTATACTAATAGAAAATATGGTATATAAAGGGAATTTGAAAATTATTTATGCTTTGATCATAAAGAAACATAGTTTTCCAGGCCTCTGGGAACCTGCTCATATAAATTTACAGCAAAGATGTCAATATGTATAAGATGCATTCATATTCAGTCAGTAAAGCATCCAGCATAGAACTAGGGTAATTGTCAGCAGGCTCCAATTTTAGCCAAAGAAATATTGGCAGCTAATTACTAATGGGGGGAGAGAGAGTTGGTATTCTTTAATAAATACAATCTAAGTAGCCTGACTAGGCTCTGGTTGATAAAATTTCACTGAGGGATATTTGAGTAGAGAAACCTGACTCAATAGGCCTTGACATATATGACAGAATGAATGAATGAATTCAGGTGCAGGGAGCTTATGAGGGGTATGGTTCTGGGAGGGGTTATAAAGGTGATTAAGATGCTTTCATATATTATGCATGAAGTGCACAATAATTCAATAAAATGTGCATTACAAAATTATTCATGCTTACAAAGGTTTATATTTTGCATGTTGGCTTATGCCACAATGCTATGGGCAACAGTACATACAAGTACATACAAGTAAATATACACCTTCAAATTTATGATACACATTCATTAAAATATGTAAGGGCCACTATGATGCCTCAGTCTACAGTTATATAAAGGAGAGAAACTAAAGTAATAAATTAGAAGACTTTCACAATTTCAGAGGTAATTTATCCAAGCTTAAGTATAAATTTTTTTACAGATGATATAAGTTAGGTGTGACATACACACACACACACACACACATATATATATATATATATATATAATATAGATATATATATGTATATATGCATGTTGAAGTAATACAGGTTGAAAGGAACTAAAACAGCAGGATCTGGGATAAGGATGGCACGAACAGTATTCCCCCGCACATATCTCTGCTGTTGCCACGTGAACTCGAAAAGTCCGGGCGGAGGCGGGTGCATGAACTCGGGTGGGGCAGGAGCATGGAAGGGGAAGAGCCTAGATTGAATGAGAAACATGTGTGAAATGCAACAAACTCAATAAAAATGTTAAAAAAAAAACCAAAACCACAAACCAAAACAAAAAGCCTCAGCCAAGATGTGAACATCTGTCTATTTACTGGTATAAGAAAAAAATAGCAAGTAAGTTTTTGTGTTTCAATTTTTTTTATTTTTTTTTTATTTGTTTTTATTCTTTCTTATCGCATTGTGTATTTCATCCATCTTTTCCATTCAGTTCGGCCTATCTCCCCTTCCCTTCCCCCCACCCCCCACCCTCCCCCTCCCAGATCTGCTTCTGCCATTACTTTCTGCACTCTTCTCTGCTTTTTTTGTTTGTTTTGTTTCCAGTGTTTTTTAACCAAGCATGATATTTTGAGTTACAAGCATCCTCCATGTAAAACCAATTTGCAAGCAGTGTTGCCCAAACCCACACAGCCATAGGTCCCACCACCAGAGGGGGGGCTTGTAATGTTTCAAAACTCCTCCTTCAGCACCAGCTACACTCATCTGCCTGGAAATACAGCAGTGGCAGCCATATTATGCTGTAATACCCAAATCTAATTGGAGGCTATTAGCGCTCTCCTTGGAGGAATAAACCCACGGCTGATTCCACCAAGCTTACATCCTCTAATGGTTGGAGATTTATAAAGCCACACGAAGACCGTTCAGTAAGAAAGAAGAAATTGTAATTCATGGATTAACATACCATCCAAACATCTGTGCATACCAAAGTAACCTACCCATAACAAATTAGTACTGTTTAAATACCTATATATCTAATTGCGTGTGTTTCATTGCAGGATCGAAAGTCTTTATATATATACGTTAAATAACTATATATCGGGGCTGAGAGATGGCCTAGTGGTTAAGTTAAGAGCACCGAATGCTCTGCAGGAACCGGGGTTCGATCCCCAGCACCCACATGGCGGCAAGAACCGTCTGAAACTCCAATTCCAGGAGAACTCCAGCTCCAGGGAACCTGAGAGACCTCTTCTGACCTCCGCGGCATTGACGACCGGGGTTGGTGCACAAACTTCATGCAGACAGTACATCATACAATACAGAAAGAATAAATAAAATTTACAATAATAACTATTTACAATCTCTTAATATCTAATTGTCATGTGCTTCTTAGTAGGTTTGAAAGGTTATGCCTGGACAACTGGCCAGCCCATGAAAGAAAACAGCCAGAATTGACTAGAGACCAAGACAACAGCTCCAGAGAAAGTAGACTGTTTTGCTTCTCATCCACCTGTGCCCCTTTTCTAAGCCTAGGGAACAATCTGCAGAAGAGGGGGCGCGGTAGAATGTAAGGGCTGCGATTGGGGTGAATGGTGAAACTACAACAATATAGACTGGACACTCATTTGATCAACTTGATTGAACATACAAACCCCCTCAGCTTAAGTATAAATTTTATGCAATTAAAAGAATCTGAAAATACATTGGGCATGGTGGCAAACACCTTTAATCCCAGCACTCAGGAGGCAGAGGCTGGTGGTTATCTGTGAGTTCAAAGCCAGCCTGGTCTACACAGAGATTTCTAGGACAGCTGAGGCTGCAGGGAGACCCTGTCTCAAAAAGACCCCCCAAAAGAATATGAATATAGAGAAATATTATTCATATATCTAGAGTTCAACGCAAATGATTTATGAAAAAAATTATTGAAAAAATCTGCTCAATCTTTCATACCATTGAAATAAACAGAAAGAAAATTGTTTCATTATACTAAAATCAGTTGAAACATTTTATATAAGTGGGGAAATTATTCTGATATGTAGAAATGTAGTAATCAATAAATAAGGTACTAAAATTATGTTTTTAATTATGACCATGGCACTACAATAACTATTCATTTATATTTAACTGAAAACAAACTACAGATGAGTGAGAAAGAACTGAGTCCAGAAATTGAACTACACAACTATTGGCACTCCATTATTAATATAATTACCAAGGAAATTCAATGGAGAAAGAACAAGAGAATAAAATAATCTTGTAACATTGGAAAGACGTGTAGAAATTAACATTGTCTTTTCTGGTACACATTTACATGATATTCACCCAAATAATTATGAATCTAAATTTAAGATTAGAAATCCATATGAATGTCTTTCTATTCCCATCCCAAATTGATGGGTTTTCAGACTTTCTCAAAATTGAAATTTGGAGATAGGGAAATGAAATTGTTCAGTGGTAGAGATGCTTGCGCCCAGTCAGGACCTGGGTTTGAACTTGTTTTCCCATAAGATGGCAGGAGACCTCCATGCACATGCCATGACATGTGTGCCTGCACTCACACACATACACCCAAGATAAGTAAAGCTATTAAGACAAATAAAGACTTCAAAACTGAGTTCAGCCTTACATTTTAGATGTGTTGCAGAGCACAAACATAGGAAGTATTTCTATCACAATAAAGAATAATTCTGTGGTTCATTTTAATTTTCATAAACTCTGATTTGCTGCTGTCTAATGAATAAGGAGCAACTCCATGAATAGGGATTTTTGAAAAATAACTGTTTCTTTATGAGATAAACTATATTTGTGTAAATCAGTAAAATAAATATTTCACATAGTATATTTACTTCTAAGTAAATGATAAATTTAGTCCTGTTAATATTTTTGTATAGAGAGAAATATTTTATTTTTAAAATAAATGTTTAAAAATAAAAAATCAATAGGAATTTAAAAACAAATACAACAAATTTGAATGAAACAAAAAAATTTATGCGTGACAAGGATGACAACAGCGTACAAGTCCATAGTAGACCGTGATAATAGTAAGAGTAACAACAACAACAAAAAAATGTGAGCAGCTCCACATATGACATTTAACACCCTCCACTGTGCTGGATAGCTTTAGTATCAACTTGATACACCTGGGTTAAGGGGGCCTCAATTCAAGAATTTTTTCAACTTGAGTGGCTTGTGAATATGTCTGTGGATGTCTTGATTGTAGAGTGATGTGGGAGGTCACTGCCCACTATGGGCATTGCCACCCCTGCGAAGGTGGTTGTGTATCATATAAGAAAGAAGGCTGAGTTCTGTGCAGTGGTAAAGAAAGACAACATGAACTTTCCAGGTAAATGGATGGAGGTAGAAGATATTATATTAAGTAAAGTAACACACAGTCCAAGAAAAACAAACAACGAATGGTATCCCTCATCTGCAGATGCTAAAGCCAATAACTCAGTTGTAAATATTTCTTGTGGAGAGGGATGCATATTAAAAGCACAACAACAGAAAGACTGCATCAGAAGACTGAAACTGAAATGGTGAATTGGGAGGGGTGGGAGGGGCGAGAGAGGGACACGGGTCGCTATAAATAATATATATAGAATAATATATATATTGATATATAGATAATAAAATAATTTGTCTTTTGAGACAAGTACTCCCTGTAAGCATCCAGCGATTTCCGGAACTGACAACGACTGATAGATGCCAGGCTGGCCATTAAAATCATCATCAAGAAGCTGCCCCTCTGCCTTCCAAGTGCTAGGAACCCTTACCCAAGAAATTGCGTACCACACTCCCGGCCACAAATTAATGTATATGTTTAAATTAGATGTCAGATCATACCAAGTATCCAATTTTGCTCATGACTCAATGCACTGAACGAAGGTTATTACATGAGCTTGTTTTTAGACTTAGTAAAAATGTCAATATGTGTAGTATAAATGACGTAACAACATGTATGAGCTTGTCAAAGGTTCTGTGTAAAATTGGAGTGCACTCTTAGTAATTGAGGAAACGACTTAAATTGTGAATGGTTCGTTCTCAAGCATTAGTTGTTTACTGTAAATCATGAAAAATATCTGTTTGGGATTGACACATAGAGATGTTCTCTATAAACATTGTCTTCATGATTGGGAATGCGTGTATCTATCTTTTTAAGCTTACGCTCCTCTTTTTACCTGACTGGTGTCTTATTCCGTTGCAGAGGGTTAACTTAAGAAGAGATTCGTGGGCCTGATTATCCGCGCAAGATATAATGTGGACATATTTAACCTGTCACGCGAATAATAGGCGCTGGGAGCACCGAGGATAGTTTGATGGAATAGATGCGTCCGCATCTTTGATGATTGCCCCCATAAATTGTACGGGCGTACAAAGCGTCAATGCGCTTTGTTGGAAGATCTCATGGCCCATAAAAACGAACCCCAAAACCCTAAATACATACATGATTGTACAAAGGATAGCAGATATATAGATAAAGACCTTTTTGGTCAAAACCATCTCTTGCACATACAATTATTAAACATACCTACATGCGGACCTGAATAAGAATTTAATGCTCTCCCACTAGTAGACATCACCAACTTTAATGTGCTGAGTCAATAGAAAGAACACTTTGCATGAGAGGATGTTATACCACTAGGGAACGAGCTGCCAGACGTCAAGAAAGGACCCTCCCCGCACGGGAAGCATTGATAGGGAGAAAAATCCTCAACGCCCTACCCGGCATGCAAACCCCTCGTGTATCCCTGCTACTTTCGAATGAAACAGACTAGTGAGCTAATGAATTCCTAACGAAGACCTTATTTTATATAACTAGCTAGGCTCACACACAAAGTTCAATACAACTATAGGAGAGAATTTCTATTACCTACTCTTCATAGAACAAGAAAAGAAAATATCCACACCAAATAATAATGTCAAATATATCCTTCTCTAACTGTAAGTTGGAACCAACTGCTATAAGAGGTGAAAACTTATTTAATTCATTTATATAAATGCTCTATTTTCTTTCCACATAAAGTTATTTAAATTAATATTACACTTATACAACACACCATAAATCTAGACACCCACATAAGTTCGTCACTTAATGAGCAAAAATCATTGAAAATAAATACCCCATTGATAGCCCAGCCAGCATCAATGAGAGTAAACCTCCCTCCCACCTAGAAGGCCTCTGTGCTCTTTTGAGCCATAACACTGCTCCATCTCTTATCTTTCCAATAAGTTCCACTGGGCTAAATTGATCCTGTTTTGAGCAGGAGCGCAATCAACTGTGATAAAGTTCTGCAGGTTGAACATCTGTGAAGTATTCGTTGCAGAAGATGCCCACAGTCCAGTGTTGTCCGTTTCTGTATGGCATTGTATTTTCCAAACGAGTGCAGTAATTTCCAAAGAAGGCCCCCATGCAACTGGGGCTATCAAATTGGTGAATGACCCAGCCTCAGAGATCCTCAGGTCGAAAAAGAGCCGCCATAAAAAACACACAAGCAAAAAACATAAATCATAAACGATACATAAGGGTAAGAAAATATTAAAACTAAACATTAAACATATATTTCGCTCACATTATCCCATTTAAAAATTGGTAAAGCAAAAAGGTCACGGCATGTTACAGAATTTTTCCCTCTGCAAGAACGTTGAGCTCTGTTCAAGCACACAGCATGCGAATAAATTTCTCCCTGGACCCGTTCTCGCGGCAACCAGTTAAGTGTCTTGGAGCCCATACTAGCTTCAATCGTGCACGTCCTCTTTCCCGCCCCACCTTTCACCGAACTCCCTTCGGGCAAAAGATCCCAATCTTGTATTTACCGGCCTTGGAAATTTTGCTCAATCTCTATCTTTTCCGTTTTTCACCTTCGTATTTCTGGTCATTCTTTAGGGTTCTGTGTGTCCTATGCAATCTCCTTTCTTTTGAGAACCGGGTGAATGCTCCCTAGATGCCAGCTGTGCTCCCGAAATAACTCAAGTCCGTGTAGAGCAAGCCATGAAAGGCTCTCGCCCCTCTGAGACTCCAAGCTAAGCGAGAAGCTCCTCAACTCTGGCACTGAGCGCTCTCAACCGACACCTTCGAGAATTCAAAGAAGTGGCAGGGCTTGCGACCGTCCCCTGCTGAGCTCGGTGTGCAACTTTGGCCTCTGTCCGGGTTTTTAAGAGGTATTCTCATGCCTCAATTCATCCAGAGCGCGCTACTCTCTCTCCACTGACCTTGCCATAGTGGCTGTAACAAGCTTTCTACAGTTCCCTAACCATAGTTGGAGTGTTGCGCCTCTGTTCCTTCCACGATACCTCTCCATGCCACTGTTGGTATCATTTTGTTTGGCTCTTTTTGAGCGCTTCACGCCATTTCTGTGTCTAAATTGTTATTTGATAACTAGTATTATGTGAGTATTTTTATCCGTTGTTAGAGAGGTCGTTCTCATGTGGCTTTTCCTAGTAATCAGTAGTACCGTGGGAATTCTGCAAAGCAGGTCTAGCTCGTTAGCGTTCTCTCGTCTCAATCAGCGCCCAAAATCGCTCCCTTGCGGAAGTCTGTTCAGCTTCTTGGTTCTTGGGCTTCCATTGCGAGGGATTTGGTCTTGTTGTTCTTTTTCTTTGTTTGAAGTTAGTTTTATTTATTTCCTGGAAAATCATAATGCTTTTCATATGTATCTGTAAGTAATGTTGCCTTCACGCTTCTTGGTATTCTCTACACAATTCCTAATGTTTCTGATGTTAGCATAAGTGGCTTGTGTTGCTGATTAAGGTTCGCCTTGACTTCCAAGACAAGTCGCGACCTAACTTGGGCACGTTCGTGCTGTACTCCAAGTTTAGAGAATAATTCTGTGCCCCTGACGTTCCTATACGTGATAGGTTCTGGCTGTGCTCAAGCGTGCTTTGGTCGTTTGCGTATTCGACCTATCCCAGAGGTGTGGCGTTGTCCACCATCTGTGGACGATTGGCTTTAATCTCGACCTGCTTGAGACGTGACTTATCGTTACAGGTGTGATCCCGACGATGCACATAACTACCATTCTTCGACCTAACAAGATGTGAGTCAAAACTTAGTGCTAAGCACCACCATACGTGAAGTACCTGCGGAGTTTTCTAACTCCCACTTTGTCTTTCCTGCGCATCAACGGCGGGATATCCTGTGCCCCACTATATCTAAATTAAGAGGGCTGGCAAATGTTCATGAGCGTCCACGATGTAGTGCAGAATCTCGGATTCTCTTGCGGGCTTCGCGCCACCTTGTTCCGGTCAGCCTACGTCAAACCTTAGTGTCGACTTTGGCGCCTCATTACCAGCTGTTCGTAATATTGTACTAGGAGCGCGCGTAGGTATTAAGTCCCCGCCGGGCCTTGAGCCGGAAATATACTAGTACCAACCGCTTCTGTTGCACCCTAGCAAGATTCCCCCTCCCTCGTGGTGTTATTTATCAGAGAGTCTGGCGTGATTCTCCCACTCTCAGCAGCCATTGACTGCCTACAGATCGGGGTTCTTTTGAAGTTTTCCAAAATGAATTAGTTAACGAACGACTCGAGAGTTCTACTGACAATGTTCTACAAAACTAGTTGGCATGGAAGGAAAACTTCTGAAGCGAGAGTTGGGTGAATGAGCAGGGCATGTCAAAGTAAATAACGCTCTTAAGCAAAAGCAGTTTTAAAAATGCCATGACCACATTAGGTACGAACGCCACTAGAGGTCTCACCACTCCATGACACATGAGTATTGTCCTATACCGAGCAGAGGAATCTACCATGCAGATCTCTTTACACGTAAATTTGGTAGGAGAAGATCATTCGTACTCCCCTTGCTTAGTCTTCCAAGTGACTGTCTGCGCGAGCTGACCAAAGTCTCTATCTTTTGAGGCTTATTGTGAGTGCGAAGGTCCATTCCAAGCCCCCTCCCTGAATTCTTTCTCAGTTTGGCTTGTATTGTTGGTTGTAGAGGAGAAAAAGTCGCGACTTCCCAGAGTTAATTCTCCTAAAGTGTGAATTGGTTCGTATCAGCTCCCACAATGCGAGGCTCAGTTACATACGCTTTCTAGGATATTTCTGCGGTGTGACGTTTGCCATACCTTACACTATGCTAATGATAGCCGCACAATTCGAGTAATGACACACAACAAGGGATAGTTTGACTTCCTCTTTTCCCATTATTACTCCCCTTAATAGTCTTTCTTGCTTATTGCTATAGCAAGTGTTTCAACAGAATATGTTGAAGAGGAGTGGTGTAGGGGCAGCCTTGCTGGTTCCTACTTTAAAGGGAATGTTTCTGTCATTCCCATTTAGGATGATATGGCTGTGGGTTTCCTGTATATGGCTTTGATTACTTGAGGAATGATCCCTCAATTCCATTCCTTCTAGGACTTTAAGCATGAAGGGGATGCTGGATTTTGTCAAAGGCTTTTCAGCATCAATTGAGATGATGGTGTGGTTTTTTTTTTTTTTTTGTTTTGTTTTTTTTTTTTGATTTTCTATGTTGAACCATCCCTGTAATTTCTGATATGAATCCAACTTGGTCTGTATGGATGATCTTCTTGATGTGGTCTGTATGCACATTTCCGTATTCTGTTTAGAATTTTGGCATCTTGTGTTCATTAGGGAGATGGGTTTAGTAATCGGTTCATTTTATCCTTGCCGATCTTTGCCTTGGTTTTGGTAATAAGAGTGATGTTGGCTTCGAGAAGGAATTCGGAGAATTCCTCTGATTGTATGACTTCTAAACAGTTCAGAAATAATGGTTGGTAAGTCTTGCTTGTGGAAACTGTTTATAGGACTTTCTGCTCCGTGTGAAATTAAATAATGGATAAAAGGTCAGCGAATGTCAAAGATCCCCGTCTGGGCCTGGGCTCATAAATATCTCAAGGATAAGAAAGTTGATGAATATCTGAAATCCTGGGAATCACCAAAGCTTGGCCAAGAGGAGACCAGCAGCTTAAACAGACCCATAACATATGAAGAAATAGAGGATGTAGTAAGAAGCCTCCCAACTAAAAAAAGCCCAGGCCCAGACGGTAATCTCTTATAAAACCCATAAAACCACCTTCTTTAATTGACTGATAGACATAGGAACTGTGAAAAGGATTATTCTCTATTCAGAACCAAATATAATACTAAAGTCTCCTTAAGCTGTGTGCACTTAAGCAAAATATATTAATACAGGAGAACTCATATATCAGCAATGGATTATTCTACCAAAGAGATGTTGGCCAGGGGATCCAAGCCCCCCCCCCCAAAAAAAGGTAAAGGCTTCTTGCCTGTAAACTGGGATACCTGCAAGAAGAGAGGCGATAAGGCCCTGCTGTCGAAGACCTCATGTAAACATGGGAAAGCTGTATTGAGACCATACTTGCAAGTGTATAGTTGGTCTCTGGAATACCAGAGAGTGTTACCAAAGGCCACTAAACCAATAAAGCAAAAATAGGTCTCCTTGAGTCAAGCGAGACTCCTCCATCAGCACCAGCTACACCTCAGCTGCCTGGAAATACTGTGCAGCAGTGGCAGTCATATGTCTGTATATCCCAAATCTAATTGGCTATTAGCGCTCTCCTTGGAGGAATAACCCACGGCTGATGCCACAAGCTTACATCCTCTAATCGTTAGGAGATGTTATAAACCACACGAAGACCCTGTCATATTTTACAGGAAAAAATGTAATTCATAGATTAATATACCATCAAAATATCTGTGTCTATAACAAAGTAACCTACCATAAAAATTAGTACTGTTTAAATACCTAAATATCTAAATGCCTGTGCTTCATTAGTAGGACTGAAAGGTTATTCCTGGACAAACTGTCAGCCCTTGAAAGGAAACAGCCAGAATTGACCAGAGTCTAAAACGACAGCTCCAGAGAAAGTAGACTGTTTTGCTTCTCGACCACCTGTGCCCCTTTTCTAAGCCTAGGAAACAATCTGCAGAAGAGGGGGCATGGTATAATGTAAGGGCTGTGATTGGGGTGAATGGTGAAACTACAGCAATATAGACTGTACACTTATTTGATCAATTTGATTGAATATACAAGCCCCCCAGCTGGATGGTGGGACTCTTGGGCTGTGTGGCTTTGGGCACAACTGCTTGCAAATTGGTTTTACATGAAAGATGCTTGTACTCATAAATTATTACTTATTGTTAAAAATGAAAACAATTAAATAAAATATTTTTAAATATTAAAAAAAGAAAGCAGGCTGACACAGACTAGAGGAGCAAGCCAGCAAGCAGCATTCCTCCATGGCCTGTGCTTCAACTCCTGCCTGCTGGTTCCTGCCCTGAGTTCTTATGCTGGGCTCCCTCAGCCATGAACTGTACCTGGGAGATGTGAGCCAAATAAACCCTTTCCTTCCCAAGTTGGTATTGGTCAGAGTGTTTTATGGCAACAATTGAAGAGAATCTAGAACATGCACATATGACAAATACAAGTATGAATGATGCAGAGTATAATAACACGGGCCCTGGTAAACACCTTTCAGAATAATGATAACAAAATTGGCACAAAATGTGGCCACAAGGTACGAGAACTGGAACTCATCTTGCTAGCGGGAATGCAAACATGGAACAATCTCCTGAGAAGTAGTTTGATTAATTCCTGCAATTGACAGCAAAGTACCAATTAGTCTCTGACTTAGGTGTAATCCTGGAATAAAAGGTACCTTGTATTCAAACAAAAAACATTGTAAAATTATTTTTGTATCAGCTTGGCTCCTATCTAAGATGATTTAAAATCCTTCGGTGAGTGATCAGACAAACTGAAGCAAATCCAAACAACACAATTCCATTCAGAAATAAAAAGAAAATACAAAATAAAACAAATTATGTATCTCAAATGCATTGTGTTGGAAGGGTAAAAATTTGGTCTCTAGGGTTTGTACACTTTCTAATTCCATTGATATGAAATTTACTGAAAGAACTACTCAAAGAGGGGAAAATGTTTTATTTGCCTAGGCCTGTATTGGAAGGAATTTTGCTTATAAAAGGCAGAATTTTCAAGAAGTTTTGGCTGGGGAATTTGATGTCATTTGGTAATTTTTACATGAAAATAAACATTTTAAGTCCTACAAACTATATAAACAATATTTTACTCTTGTAGGATAAATTGAAAAATGATTTACATTAACGCTGCCATTAATTTTTTAAAGATGCATATGTGCGTCTTTAAAATGAAAATCAACTTGCATAAAAATAAGCTGTTCATGAAAATCCTATTTATTATGAATCATTTTGAAATCAAAGTGCAGAATTTAAGATTTACTATCATTTATTCAGTTATCTACTTCGATGAATTCTCATACAGGCATATAAGTTAGCATATTTGAAATATTCATAGGAGTGCAATGTAAAGTAGCAACAATTAGAAATTAATTGTTTTCAGTTTCCCTCAGGGCTGTGCATTTGTGATTCATTTAGTTGTTTACTTAGGAATGGTTAATCATTTTCTATTTCTGAATAATTTTGTATAGTGTAAGCTACAATTTGTACTCACTCATTGATGGCATTGTTTCAGTAAATAATTAAATAATTCATATATACTCACCAATGAAATGTTATATATACTTGAAGATAAATTCATTAATAGAAATATATAACAATCAAGAACAGTCTTTTAAATTAAAAAAATCAAAATAATGATTCATGAAATCCATGCAAATTTGTTACACATATATATCATAAGACCCCTAATCCTATACATATTATACAGTAATGTGTATGTATTAATATATTCATGAGTGTTCCAATAGAAAAAAAAACTGAATATAAATATTATCTGTGGAATAAGGAAATGAAGGACAATTGATTAAGTAAATACACAGAAAGATTTAGATGCTTATTCCTTGATGGATTTGTTGGTGATCTGATTTTATTATATAATAAAATATATAAAATGTTCTATAGAATTTTAAAGAAAAAATTAGTAGGTATTAATGTGCAAATGAGTCAAAATTTTTTCTTTTTTTTAATTTATTTTTATTGATGCTTTGTGTATTTCATACATCATTTTCCAATTCAGTTCAGGCATATATCCCCTTCCCTTCCCCCCCACCCCACCCCTACCCATCGCAGATCGTGCATTCTGCCGTAAGTTTTCTGCATCTTTCTCTGCTTTTTTGTTTTGTTTTGTTTTCATTTTTTTAAACAATAGGTGATAATTTGTGAGTACAAGCATCCTTCATGTAAAACCAATTTGCAAGCAGTTGTGCCCAAACCCACACAGCTCATGGGTCCCACCATCCTGAAAGGGGGGGGGGCTTGTATGTTCAATCAAGTTGATCAAATGAGTGTCCAGTCTATATTGTTGTAGTTTCACCATTAACCCCAATCAAAGCCCTTACATTCTACCACGCCCCCTCTTCTGCAGATTGTTCCCTAGGCTTAGAAAAGGGGCACAGGTGGATGAGAAGCNCACTTGCAAGTATACAGATGGTCTCTGGGATGCCAGAGAGTGTTACCAAAGACCACTAAACCAATAAAGCAAATATAGGTCTCCTTGAGTCAAGCAAGACTCCTCCGTCAGCACCAGCTACACCTCATCTGCCTGGAAATACTGTGCAGCAGTGGCAGCCATATGTCTGTATATCCCAAATCTAATTGGCTATTGGCTCTCTCCTTGGAGGAATAACCCACGGCTGATGTCACAAGCTTACATCCTCTAATGGTTAGGAGATGTTATAAACCACACAAAGACCCTGCCATACTTGACAGAAGAAAATGTAGATCATGAATTGACATACCATCCAAACATCTGTGTCTATACCAAAGTAACCTACCATAACAATTAGTACTGTTTAAATACCCAAAAATTTATTTTCTAAGGAATGTTTGATTTTCAATAGTTATAGAAACTACATAATGTTTACTTAATGGTCATAATCTGTAGTAGCAGAATTGGAAAATATATTAAATAATCTTTCATGGAATAGTTAAATTGAAGGAAAGATTCCTTCATGTGATGGTCATCATAATCTATAGATGAACTTGTAAATTGCATCAGCAAGAAATAGGGCCTCATTACTACAATTCTCAATTCATTATGGAAACAATAAGTTCATTCTTCCTTATTGTCAAGGTGAGGGACTATAGACTATCATATTTTAAGTTTGGAACTTTTAATTTTATGCCATATGTGTTATATAATTTCTCATTACAATTTTATTTACTTATTTATTTATTCATTTATTTACGTCATTATATATATATATATGTATATATATTTATATGAACATGCATCTGCCATTGTGAACATGTAGTGATTAGAAGACACCTTGTGGGGAAGTCAACTTTGACCTGTTCTTCCACCATGTGGGTACGAGGAATTGAACCCAGTTCTCAGGCTTGGAGGCAGACAGGTTTACCCAGTGTGTCATCTCACTGACACTATTATATTTCCTACATGTTGAATTAAAAGAGGAAATGAAATCATTTTCTTTAGGTGCAATAACATGTTTCTGTACTATTCCCAATACATCTCTCCAAAGCAAAGATTGTATGAGAACTTCAGATATCATACAACTCGTGTTAAACACTTTCATATTCCATACGTACTTACCATATACTTATTATTACTACCTGATGTAGTAATAATGAATATAATAATATAATAATTTTATTTCATAAAGTTGCTGTGACTTTTAAGATTAAGTTAGAATTTTTTTCTAGGACATTTTATTTCTTTTCACAAGATACTTAATATACTTTCTTCTTTCTGTGATAACTGAGCACTTTGGATCATCGGTTTGGCTCTCATTAATTTCTGCACCAACATAGACACTATGATCTTGTGTGCATTTTATGCTTAACAATTTTAAATATATTTAATCTTTCACATGAAAATGTTAACCCTTAACTCACAATAACCCCATTATACACTGGAACAATTACATAAAAGCTTTTTGAATAGAAGGCAGTAATTTCCTTTTCTTATTCTATTTTCTTGGGATGAGGATAGTAAAAAAATGGAAAGGATTTGAAGAGGCTGGTAACTTAGCAGTTCACAATTTGTGAAGGGTGCATAAAAACCAATGAATGATAAAATATTCTTGCCTGCAGAAGCTTGTAAAACACAAACATAAAACATATACCCTGTGCTTTAAAACTGTGTATTACTCACCTGAGTGAAGACAATGACTAAAAGTTGCAAGGATATAGAAATTGGTAATTTTATTGTCCTTTTGCAAAAGTAATGGCAGCCAATGGAGTTTCTGGCATAGGTATTATAATTTCACCCTTCCTAGAGGGATTTCTTAGGAAATTAGCAGTTAGCATTTTATAGTATGGTGCTGAAAAATTGATTACAAAGTTAATTAAAAACATGAAAAATTACAATATTTTATAATTTATCAATTATTATGTTCTTGGGTTTTAATAGGTAGAAAATTAAAAAATAACAACATTAAATATTAATATTAACATAAATATTAAGAAGATGAGGATGGTTTCAGAAAAATAGTATCTACTATTTCAGAAAAATAGTATCTAATAGTTTTAGACCTCTTAGGCATCATTCCATTGCTGAGATTAAACTTGGTTCTAACATACTGGTTTCATATACATACTGGATTCATTTTATTTTTCTGTGACTTATATCTCTGCTTTCAGATAATTTTCAGGAATATAAATCTGATGGCTTCCAGTTTCTCATTAAATTAAACATAAAGGAATTTGTAATTGCCATTTAGGGAGTCCTAATATACATCCGCACAGCTTAATTTGTTCAGTTTCTGTCACTGCAGTAATTTGTTACATACTGTTTACTGAAAACTTAATTTAAAGCTCAGAAGTCGGAAGAATTAATTTCAAATAAATGTTAAAGTAAATAATTAAACTTTGGAAACAAACTACTTTTCTCTGTTTGCATTTTGCAAGTCCTTTGTTTTCCACTAAAAGAAAAATCTGTAAATCCATATAAGTGGACATATGGTATCATAATCTAAATATCAGATATATTTCATTAATATATTTATAATTCTCAGATTTAAGTGGTACATTTATTTTGTTACACTGATTCATTATAATTACTAATGTTTTTATATTTTTATTTAAGTTTTATGCATTTCACATGTCGTTTATCAGTCCAATCTAGATTTCTCTCCTCTTCCATGCCCCCACCCCACCCGAGTTCATGCATTCTGACATGTCTCCCCTGTAACTTTTTCTGAGTCTTTTCAAAATTTTTCAAAGCAGAGTACTATTGTCCTTGGGGGAACATTACTTTTTCAGGTTGTTCCCTGTCCCCGTTCCTCTGCTGTTGCTGTTCCCTCCAATCTGTATTGCTTCAACTTATGCATATATATATATATATATATATATGTATGTATATATATATATATTTCACACTTATGCTAAAAATATGTCATTTAAAAAAACTGTATGTCATTTCCGTATCATATTTCAGGATTCACCTTTTTCCTTTTTAAATTTATAATACTCTAAAATATGACTACATATTATATATACCAAGTTTACAAAGTCTAAAAATCAGTGGTAGGTTAATTCTAGAGCTTGTAAAGGGATTCACATTACAAGGGCACTGTTGCTTTCTAAAAAAAAAGAAAAAAAGAATATGACATTGATGTTGTTCAGTTTGACTTAGAATTAGGTGCCTGTTGCTAGCATCCACAAATGAGGGATTTATCATTTGTTTTTCTGGGACTGTGTTACTTCACTTAACATAACATCTTCTAGTTCCACCCAATTACCTGAAAAATTCAGGATACCATCTCTCTTTACAGCTTCATAGAACTCCATTGTGTAGATGTACCACATTTTCTCTACCCACTTGTTGGTTGAGGGGCGAATGGGTTGGTTCCAGCTCTTTGCTGTTGTAATAAGAGCTGCAATAAACATGGCTATGCATGTATCTCTGTGGTAGGATGGGTCTTATGGGTATATACTCGGGAGTGGTATGGCTGGGTCAGATGGTAGATTCATTTTGAGTCTTTTAAGGGTTCTCCACACTGCTTTCCACAGTGATTGTACATTCCGACCAGCAGTAGATGAGTGTATCCCTTTCCCTACAACCTCTCCAGCATTTGCTATAATTTGTTTTCTTGATCTTAAATTGGTGTTAATTTGTATTTCCTTAACTATTAGCAATGTTGAACACTTTTTAAGATGTTTCTCAGCCATCTTTAGTTCCTCATTTGGGCAGTCTCTGTTCAGTTCTATGCTCCATCTTGAGTGAGTCAATTGTTTTCTTATTTGTTTTTTGAGTAGTTTATGTATTTGAGAAGTTAATGCTCTGTCAAATGTAGCAGCGGTGAAGGTTTCCTTCTACTCTGTGGGTGTTCTCTTCATTTTGCCGATTGTTTCTTTTGCTGTACAAAAGCTTTTGAGTATAATGAAGTCCCAATTGTTAATTGTTTACCTTACTTCCTGTGCAGCTGCTGTCTGATTTAGAAAGTCTTCTCCTATGCCTATGTCTTGTAGGTTGTTGCCAAAATTTTCTTCTATCACCTTCAGAGTTTTGGGTTTCATGTTGAGGTCTTTGAACCATTTGGAGTTGATTTTTTGTACAGGGCTAGAAATAGGGAATAAGTTTTATTCTTCTACAAGTGTTGATCCAGTTTTGCCAACACCATTTCCTGAAGATGCTATCTTTTCTCCATTGAGATTGTTTGGCCCCTTTGTCAAATATGAGGTGGCTGAAATTGTGTGTGCTCAAATTTGGATGTTCAAGTTTGTTCCATTGGACTATGGGTCCATTTTTGTGCCAGTAACAGTCTTTTTTTTCTATAGCCCTGTAATATATTTTGAAGTCGGTATGGTGATTTCCCCCTCTCACCCCCTCCACATATTGCTCTTTTAATTCAGGGTTGCTTTGGCTCTTTGGGGTCTTTTGATTTTCCATATGTATTTAAGGATTTTTTTCCATGTCTGTGAAGAAACTCATGGTGATTTTAATTGGGTTTGCATTGAATCTGTATATTTTTTAAATTTATTTTTATTGATGTTTTGTGTATTTCATACATCATTTTCCAATTCAGTTCAGGCATATATCCCCTTCCCTTCCCCCCCACCCCACCCCTACCCATCGCAGATCGTGCATTCTGCCGTAAGTTTTCTGCATCTTTCTCTGCTTTTTTGTTTTGTTTTGTTTTCATTTTTTTTAACAATAGGTGATAATTTGTGAGTACAAGCATCCTTCATGTAAAACCAATTTGCAAGCAGTTGTGCCCAAACCCACACAGCTCATGGGTCCCACCATCCAGCAGGGGGGGCTTGTATGTTCAATCAAGTTGATCAAATGAGTGTCCAGTCTATATTGTTGATGGTGAAACTACAACAATATAGACTGGACACTCATTTGATCAACTTGATTGAATCTGTATATTAATTTGGGTAGAATGGACATTTTTATTTTATTACATTTTCCAATTCATGAGAATGGGATGTCTTTCCATCTTCGATATCTTCTTCAGGGGCTCAAAAATTTTGTTGTAGAGATCTTTGGTGTCTTTGTTTAGGTTTGTTCCTAGGTATTTTATTGTTTTTGATGCTATTGTGAGTGGGAATGTCTCCTTATATTCCTTCTTTGCCTGTTGTCGGTGTGAAGAAAGGCTACTGATTTTTCTAGGTTAATTTTGTATCCAGTCACATTACTGAAACTCTTAATTTTTTCTAGGAGTTTTCTGGTGGAGTTTTTAGCATGCCTTAGGTAAACTATGATATCGTCTGAAAAAGGGATAGTTTGACTTCTTTTCTCATTACTAATCCTTTAATTTTTCTTTCTTGTCTTATTGCCTTAGCAAGCATTTCAAGCACTATGTTGAACAGGAGTGCCAATAGAGTGCAGCTTTACTATGTTCCTGCTTTTAAGGGAAATGCTTCTAACTTTTCTCTGTGAGGCCTGGTATTTCATGTGGCTGAGTAATATGTCTTTCGCCCTGATTACCTGCAAAAGGCCTGGGGTCAAGCTTGCCCCCTAGTTGGCTATTGACTTCCACCCCCTTGAGTTGAAGGCTTCACATTCCTGCTACTTCTAAATAACACATCTTGGTTTCAGGAGCTGAACTGGAGCCTCTGCCAGCTAACATAAACAAGCCTTTTTGAGAGTGCAATGTTAATTTCACCTGTATCCCCCCACTCCAACCTCACCTGTAGTAACTAACTGTTACTATATAAGACAGTAAATTCCTGCAAATAAATGAGGTTTGGTCCTTTAGGCAAAATTCCAGGTCTCTCTTTTGATCTGTTGGGTTTACCTATGCTTTAAGTCATTTTTTTCTTTCTTTCCGTCCCCCCGCCCCTGTTCCCAGCCTGTGGCCTGGTGCACAAGCAAAACAGCTTTACATTTGCTGTGAGGCCAGTGACCCACATATGTGGACACCCAGGCACCCCATTGCCCCACATATCTTCACTTAGGATGATGTTGGCTGTGGGTTTCTTGTATATGGCTTTGATTATATTGAGGAATGATCCCTCCAGTCCAATTCTCTCTAGGACTTTCAGCATGAAGGGATGCTGGATTTTGTTGAAGGCTTTTTCTGCATCAATTGAGATGATAATTTTTTGTTGTTTTTGTCCATTACGTGTTTTACATTTATTGATTTATGTATGTTGAACCATCCCTGCATCTCTGGTATGAATCTAAGTGGGTCATTTTGAAGGATCTTTTTTATATTGGTCTGTACACAGTTTACAAGTATTTTGTTGAGAATTTTTGCATCTGTGTTCACTAATGAGATGGGTATATAGTTTTCATTTTTGGTTTTATCATGCCTGGTTTGATATTAGAGTGATGCTGGCTTCATTGAAGAAATTTGGGAGATTTCCCTCTGTTTGTATCCTTCTGAACATTTTGAGAAGTAATAGCTGTAAGTCTTCTTTAAATCTTTGATAGAATTCTGCCCTGCAACTATCTGGGCCTGGGGTTCTTTTAGTTGGGAGGTTTATTATTATTATTATTATGTTTTCAATTTCCTCCAATATTATGGGTCTGTTTAGGCTATCAATCTCTTCTTGGTTAAGCTTTATTGAATTCAAGGATTTCAAATATTCATCCATTTCTCTTGGGTTTTCAAAGTTAGTAGAATAAAGGTTTTTGAAGTATTCCCATATAATTGTCTGGATTTTTTCATTGTCTGTTGTGATGTTTACCCTTTCTTCAGGAATTATATTCATTTAGAGTTTCTCTTTCTTTCTTTTAGTTAACTGGGCTAGAGGTCTATTTATCTTGTTTACCCTTTCAAAGAACCAACTTTTGGATTCATTGATTCTTTGTATACTTTTCTTTGTTTCTATTTCATTGATTTCTCCTCAAATATTTTATTTCTTCCTATCTGTTGGGTTTAGGGTTCATTTGTTTTTGTCTCTCAAGTATTTTTAGTTGCAGTATTAGATTGTTTATTTGTGCTCTTTCTGTTGTTTTATTTTTTGTTGTTTCTTTGGGGCTGTTGTTGTTTAATGTAGGCACCCAGGACTATGAATTTCCCTCTTAGGACTGCTTTTAAAGTATCCCATAGGTTTTGTTGTGTTGTATTGCCATTTTCATTTAGTTCCAAGAATGATTTTATTCCTTTCTTTATTTCTCCCTTAACCAATTCACTATTCAGCAGAGTGTTGTTTAGTCTCCACGTGATCTTGTAAGCAGTAGGGCTTATCCTGGTGTTAATAGTGAGCTTTATTGCACTGTGGTCTGATAGAATGCATGAAATTATTTCAACCATTTTGTTTTTTCTGAGCTTTATTCTGGGTACCAGTATGTGATCGATTTTGGAGCAAGTTCTGTGGGGTGATGAGTAGAAAGTATGTTATTTGGTGTTTGGGTGAAATATTTGGTAGATGTCTGTGAGGTCCATTTGGTGCATTGTATTGTTCATTTCAGATGTCTTTCTGTTCATTCTTTGTCCAGTAGACTTATCCAAAGGGCTTAGTGGGGTATTGAAGTACCCTTCTATTGTGCTGGGATTTATATGTGCCTTAAGGTCTTGCAGAATTGTGCTTATAAATTTTAGTGAACCATTGTTTGGTGAATATATATGTATGATTGTGAAATCTTCATAGTTAATTGTTCCTTTCATAAGGATGTAATGGCCCTGTCTGTCTCTTCTGTTTAGTTTTACTTGGAGATCTATTTTGTTTGATGTTAAAATTGCAACTCCTGTTTGCTTTTTGAGGCCATTTGCCTGGAATATCTTTTTTCATCCTTGCACTTTAAGTTGGTACCTTTCCTTGAGGGTGAGATTTGTTTCCTGTAGACAGCAAATACATGGATTAATACATTAATACATCTCATACTTTGTCCCAGTCTATGTCTTTTGATTAGGGAATTTAGACCATTAATATTTAAGGTTATTATTGAGAGATGTGTGTTGCTTCTTTTCCTCTTATTTTCTGTTTGCATTCTTGGTCTATGTCTTTTCTTTTTTTTTTTTTAAATTTTATTTATTTCCATATGTGTATGAATGTACTGTCTGCATGCAAGTCTGTGCACCCGTGTCGTGCAACGCCGCGGAGGTCAGAAGAGGGTGTCGGACTCCCCTGGAACTGGAGCTCTCCTGGAATTGGAGTTTCAGACGGTTCTCGGCAGCCATGTGGGTGCTGGGGATCGAACCCGGGTCTTCTGCAAGAGCGGTCGGCGCTCTTAACCGCTAGGCCATCTCTCCAGCCCCGGTCTATGTCTTTTCATAGTTATACTTTTATTAATTTTTCTCTCTCACTGTTTGGGAGTAATCACCCCTTTCCTCTGCCCTTTAAATTGTTTGGAGTATTTTCTGAAGGGTTGCTTTTCCAGACATGTATTCTTTCATCTTGTTTATGTCATGAAAATTTTTCTTTCTCTTTAAACTATGATTGACATTTTTGTTGGCTATAATAATCTGGGGTAACATCTAAAGTCACTTAGTACTGGCAATATTTTGGCCCTCATTCTTCTGGCTTTCATAGTTTGCACTGAAATGTCCACTGTAATTCTGATGGGTTTTCCCTTATATGTAACTTATTGTTTTTCTCTTGTTGTTGTCAGTATTTTGTCTTTGTTTTGGGCGTCTAGCATTTTAACTATGATATGGAGTAGAGAGTTTCTTTTCTGATCCTGTCTATTTGGTGTTCTTTGTGCCTCTTGTATTTCTATAGGTTTGTCGTTTTTCAGTTTGGGGACATTTTCTTCTATTATTCTGTTGAAGATTTGATCAATACCATTTTATTGGGATTCTTCTCCTTCCTCTATCCCTATGATGTGGAGGTTGGGTCTTCTTATAGTGTCTCACATTTCCTGATTGTTCCACTCTTGTTGTTTTGTAATTTTTCATATTCTTTTTTGGACCATTCTAGTTCTTCCACTTTATCTTCCAGTGTTGATATTCTATTTTCTGCTTCCTTCAATCTGATCCTGGGGCTTTCTCCCATTCTTTTCTATTGATTGGGTGAATGTTAGATTTTCTTTTTCATTTTATCCTGTGATTTCTTTACTATTGCAACTTCCTTTTGGAACTTGTCATTCTCTTGTAGCTCCTTGCTTTGCTGGTATTCTTCTTTTTCATTTCAGCCTTTATCTCTTCAATATTTCCACTTTCTTCTTGAATTTCTCATTCTCTCCCTCTATTTCCTTCCTGAGTTTGTCATTCTATTTTTTTTTTTGGTCTTTTCGAGACAGGGTCTCCCTGTAGCCCCAGCTCTCCTGGAACTCACTCTGTAGACCAGGCTGGCCTTGAACTCACAAAGATCTGCCTGCCTCTGCCTCCCAAGTGCTAGGATTAAAGTCATACACCACCATGCCCGACTGAGTTTGTCATTCTTTCCCTCTAGTTCCTTCCTGAGTTTGTCATTCTCTCCCTATAATTCTTTGATTTGTTCTGTATATTCCTTGATTTCTTTGAGTATGTCTAAGACTATTCTTCTAAGATCTGTGTCTTGGGTTGCTTCCAGGGAATTCTCATAGTAGGAATCTTTTATAGGATAGGTAGAGTTTGGTGTGGATTTATTCTCTGTTTTTCCCATGTTGTTTTTTTCCTTGCGTTTTTGCATGTGGGCTTGTTTTGTTGTTTCTATTCTGGTGTGTATCTCAACTGTTTCTTGGCTGCTTTGAAGACTTGTTTTGCTTGTTTCTTTCAGGTGCTTTCCTTGTCTTTGCCTTGTTTATGGAGGTCCAGCTGGTCTAGTTTTGAGGTTTTTACTTTTGGTTATACATTGGAAGATCCAGCTAACTCATTCCTTTCTGTTGTGAAGGTTCTCCAGAAATTGGACAGTTAATAACCAAATTGGTTCACCACTGAGTGCTACACTCACTTCTCTTCCCTTCAGCCAGTTCCTCTAACTTGGCTTTGAAACCTAGTGTACTGGGACTGGAGTTGTGATAGGCTTCCGTCTCTTCTACTTCCTTGGGCCTTGGACTCACTACCTCTATTCCCACTGAGACACTAGCACCACATCTCAAGGAGGGGAGGGTGTTTACTCTCTTGGCCTGTGTGCTGGCTCACTGTATGTCTTGTTTCTGTGCTGGCAGGGTAACTCCACTCACAGGGATCATTCAGGAGGGGTGTGTTGTTTCACCTGGGTGCTTAAACCCAGGCTGCTGGTGCTGGATTTCCAAGTAGCTCCCACTTACCTCTATTCACTAACCCCCCCCCTGTGTGCCCTGTTGCTGCGCTGGCTGGGTAACTCCTTATAATTACTAATATTAATGACAAGTTTTTCTTGGGATAATTGGGGTAATGGAGGTCATTTAATAAACTAATTTGAGTAGTTGTGCAAAATACTATAGAGAAGCAATAACAATAGGGAGTAATAATATGAGAAATGAGATACACATAGATCTTTATAGTTTCTTTAAACAATGATTAAAAAATGAAATGTGCCAAGAAAGCCTTTTTATTCAAAAACAAAGTCATATTGAGACAAGTGTTCCCATGAATATTTTCATGCTCTAAAATCACCTAGAAAACTTACACCTAAGTAGTAAAATCCAGTTTGTAGAGACAGAGAAACCTCAAATTTGAACAGAGTATGTTTAGTAAAATTAATACAAACTTCTGAGGCTGCTGAAACAAGTCCCACACTACACATTTTAAAATTCTTCTGTGTAGATAAGCATCCATTGGGTTCCATTTCTCCAAGCCCTATGTGTCAGAAGCATGACTTTCTTTCATCAATAGGGTCTTACCTTTGAGCTCTGAGCTATGGCAATAGTCTATATTATTTAAGGAATCTCTTAAACTACTCTGATCAACAACTAGAAAGGAGTTTTCCCTTGTGTGGTATTGGTATTTTTTTATTTACCATTCAGTCTCTCTCTCTCTCTCTCTCTCTCTCTCTCTCTCTCTCTCTGACACACATATATATCTTTATTTTTAAGTTAGCTTATGAAACAATATAATTTTCTATGGTTTTCTCAAATATAGTATTATTTATATCTCCTTCCATCATCTTGCCAAATTAAATCAGAAAATCCCAAGCAAACACATAAACAAACAGAATTTAGAATAAAGAGGAAACTAGCATTGTAGTGATTGGTCACAAGTACTAACTAGAAAGCCATTTGGTGAAGACCAAAGCTATTTGCACTCAAAAATTTTATTTGAAGTCTTAGGAGTTCATATGGGTATTTAGATTAAGGTGCCTCTTGGCAAGGATGGTTACAAATACAAGCAAATTCTATTTTGCTTCTTACTGAATTTGCATCAGACCCAATTTCCCATACTTGCTTGTAGTTAAATGGGGGTATACTGTTGAATTCTTGTAAAAGAGAAGGTGAGCAGAAGAGGTTTATATCATGTCCATACCCAGATTGTATTGCACTAAGATCTTTTGCCATTCATCTGGATTGACTAAAGTTACAAAGGATGCCACTGAGTCAACTCTGAAGGTGTCATTGAGAATCTTAATCAGCTTGGGTTCCTTAAGGTTAACATGAGACTCTCTGCTCCCTGAACCTTTACTATGACCCAAACGTTTTTGCTTTTAAATCTAGCCCAGATTAATTTTTATTGTCTTTTTTTGGCTTTTGTTTTTATTTATCTTCTTTTTTGTTTTGAAACAAGGTTACACCATGTAACACTGGTTGGCCTAGAATTTGGTATGTAGACCAAGCTGGCCTGGAACTCCACATGTCTAGGCTTCTTGAGTGCTAGAATCAATGGTGTGTACCAACATCACGAGCATAGCACAGAATTTTTATTTGTTGAGGTAATCTAGGCTATTCAAATAAATTTGGAGTATGATTTGTAAGCTATAAGACTGATAAACTTTAAAGGATATCATTCATCTGCATCTCAACAGAATATAAAGCCAAACAAAAGCTCTGTGTTCCTCTGTCCAGGAATTGTCTAAGGTAACATAAATTTCATGTTTTTAAAAGTGATCTGGGGGCTGGAGAGATGGCCTAGCAGTTAAGAGCTCCGACTGCTCTTGCAGAGGACCCAGGTTTGATCCCCAGCACCAACATGGTGGCTGAGAACCTGAGAACCGTCTTTACCTCCAGTTCCAGGGGTATCCGACACCCTCTTCTGACCTCCACAGCATTGCACGACACGGGCGCACCAACCTACATGCAAACAGTACACTCATACACATAAAAATAAATAAATTAAATTAAAAAATAATAAAAGTGGTCTGTATAAGTCACGTGACCTCAGCAAGGACTGCCATCTACTCTTCAGAGACTTCAGTAGTATCTAAGCAAGGTAGTAATCAGTTTACAGAGAACATTTTAGATAGAGGAAAATACCACAAGCTTGTACAATTCACAAATATGTCCTGATTGAGCAATCACAAAGCTTGAAATAGAAAAATAGAAAAAGTAAATGTGACACATTTTACTTCTTTTACATGTTTGGATTAAATTTGTATTTTACCTAATTAGCTTTCATGACGTGGGATATTTGAAAATATAACAACACTAATTCAATATAATTAAAATCAATTTTGAGAAAAACTATTTTATAGGAACTATTTGTCTTCAAATAATTTTCTGAATAAGAATGTAATTTGTAACTGTTTTTGTGTAATTACTTAATGAACATTTTCTGAACACATATTAATTGTGCATAATGATGAGGCTGTGTATGCTAATCCTGTGAAGACAACATGGACTCATAAAGTCATGCAACCCTTTTCTATTCTGCACTTTCCTTGACTTTCTGCAGCCAAGGACTTTCCCTACTATTGGGAAAGAGTCCATTTGGCATTTAGGAAAATATGTTGAATTTCTCTTTCACTGTCAGATTTATTTCACCTAGCATACTGTTTTTTACTTCTGCCTAGCTTGATTCAAAAACCAGGATTTTACTCTTTATTAAATAATGTAATATATACATATATATGTAAACAAACATATATAAACACATGTTATGTGTTCAGAAATTTCTATTAGAGGGAAATAAGTCTTTTTCCATATTATAACTATGGATAGTTATTCAGTAAACACAAGATTTCAGATAACATTTTAGGCATGTTGCCCATATGATAAATCTGTTTTGAATGAAGACCACATTTTTTTTTATTTAGAAGTAATGTACACAGGAAAATTCCATAGCAATGCTGGAAAAAATATGAAGAAAAAGTTTTAAAATGTAATAACAAAATTCATTCTTGGATTTCCTAGTTTATGGATTCCCACCCTCTGCCAGAGCTGGTGCATTCTGCCATACATGTCTTGCATCTTTTTCTTAATTTTTTTTAATTTTTTGACACAGAAGTTGACTGTTTTGAACAGTTTACTGTTTCTGTCAGTCCTTTGAACAAGTCTTTTATGTTGTTCCCATTAATTTTATATTACTTCAAAATATGTATGTATACACTCTATGCATATAACAAAATTATGATGTCTGAAAATAAACTATAGGCTAATCTAAAACATGTTTAGGGATTCACATTCTGACACTAGAATTATATCCAGGTAAAGAAAAAAATATTACTTTATATTCCTACATTGCATAGCAAGTTCATGTATGTTTTAATGTACTTTTTATTGTAGCATTAGGTATTAAATTTATTTTTAAAAAGTTTTCCTTACAAATAAGGTTTTGGTGCTAGGATACACAAATGAGGGACACCATACCTCATTGTTTTTCTGGGACTATGTTACTTCACTTAGTATAGTAGCTTCTAGTTCTGTTCATCGACCTGCAAATTTCGTGATGTCTTCTTTCTTTATTGCTGCATAGAACTCCATTATGTAGATGTACCACATTTCTTTATTCACTCATCAGTTGAAGACACTTGGGTTGTTTCAAGCTCTTCACTATTGTGAAGAGAGCTGCAATAAACATGGTTGTGCATGTATCTCTGCAATAGGATATGTCTTGAGGATATATATCCAGGAGTATATATCCCTGGCTCATTTTGAGTCTTTTAAGAGTTCTCCACACTGCTTTCCTTAGGGAATGCATGAGTTTGCACTCAACCAGCAGTGAATGAGTGTTCCTCTTTCCCCACAACCTCTCCAGGATTTGGTATCTTTTATTTTGTTGACCATAAGCCAGTCTTACTGGAGTAAGATGAAATCTTAAAGTGGTTTTAATTTGCATTTCTTTCATTATTAGCAACATTGAACACTTTTTAAGATGTTTCTCAGCCATCTTTACTTCTTCATTTGTGAAAACTCTGGTCAGCTCTTTACTCCATCTTTTGATTGGATTGTTTGTTTTCTTGCTCCTTTGCTTTTTGTGTAGTTTATATATTCTGGATGTAAATGCTCTATCAGTTGCATCACTGGTGAAGGTTTTCTCCCACTCTGTGGTTTTTCTCATCACCTCTTTGATTTTATCTTTGACTGTACAGAAGCTTTTGAGGTTAATAAGCTCCCACTTGTTGATTGTTGACTTTATTTCTTGTGCAGCTACTGTCTGATATAGAAGTCTTTTCCTATGCCTATATTTTGTAGGTTACTGCCAAAGTTTTCTTTTATCATTTTCAGAGTTTCAGGTTTCACATTGAGGTCTTTGATATGTTTGGATTTTATTTTTGTTTAAGGGTGAAAGGTATGGGTTCAGTTTTATTCTTCTACAAGATGATACAGTTTTGCCAGCACCGTTTGCTGAAAATGTTGTCTTTCCTCCATTGAGTCTTCTTGGCCACTTTGTCAAATACGAGGTGGCTGAAATTGTATGTGCTCAAGTTCGGATCTTCAATTTTGTTCCATTTATCTTTTGGTCTGTTTTTGTGCCAGTACCAGGTTGTTTCTTTTATGATTATAGCCCTGTAATAAATGCCAAAACTACAATGAGGGAGCAATAATGTGGGAAGGCTCTTATTTCTTGAGTTCCCATGCTTCTTTTAAAAGTTACCATAGAGTTTAGGGTGAGGGTTCCCAGTGTTTGTGTGAAATTCATGATTACAAACTGAGACTTGGTATAGTCATTTTTCTATCATCTAAATCCCTTAGCATTTAACCATTTCTCTCTTTCTACTTGGATTCATGTTCTGTTTGCCACTGTATTGATGCTGTGACTTAAAACACTAGATTTCTGTAAATTTTGAAATGTTTCTACCACCAGATTGGGTATTTTCTACTGTTCAAATGCTATGACACAGAATCTTATTTAATTTATTTACATTATTTACTTACTCTTTTGTTATAAATTCTCTTAAAATGAAAAATAAGTTTCAAACATTAATGAAAATGTTGTGACTAACCTAGAAAATATAGTATTGAGGAAGATAATTAACAATTACTCAAAAATGACCAAAAAAGTACAATCTATATTTTGTAGAGTAAGTTTCCATCTATATCCATCTATTGTAAAGGATGGGAGATTAAAGTGCAGTGCACTGACTCTTATGACTTACAAATAAAAGAGTTTTCATGAGTGTATAACTATATCATGAAATTTAACACCCTAGTTGATTTAGTTAAACATTAGGAAAGTCATTTTGGATAATGAGTGATAAAACCCTGAAAGTTTACTGCAAGATCAGAAGGAGGGAGGAGCTGACAATATTCTGAATTAGACATTTTACTAATTCATCTACTTCAAGGAATACAATAGAGTTTTATGAATTATTGATATTTTTGTGAGTAGGGAGACCAGAACAAGAAATTTTTGCAGAATTCCTACAAAAGATTAAAGCCTAATCCTATGAGATTTGTTTTGACTTTTTTTCAGTTTAGGGTATAGACATGAAGCCATTAGGATTCCTAATAATAGGAAGAATATGTGGAGGTAATATTATACTATAAAATTTTCTAGTCTTTCTATAACATGTCTGCAAATGGTGTGTTGTCATCTGGAAGTATATGTTAACATTTAAAATTTGTTTACTTTATGCAATAGCCAAAAATAATGTGGACACTCCAATTTCAATTCACAAATGATATTTTTGTGCCAGCTGTAGTTCAAGCACATATTCCTTAAGCAGATGGTTGAATATGCATTTTATGATAATATGCCTATGTTTTTCTACAAATGAGATTTTCATAATTGAACAAGCATTATTTTCCCTGGTCCTTCAAATTGGGTAAATTATACTTTTTCCCTTTATTTTACTTTGCATTTCTCTTTCACTTTCTGTGAGTATTTTCATTGTGGGTATAGCAAAGAGCAAGTGCAGTTTCTTAAAATTGGATTTGTTAATGGATTGGAAAAATACTAATAGCAAAATGAGTGTTTTACCATAATATTGATGTAAAATTGAATTTTTATGTAATATCTGTAACTAATAAAAAATATACTAGGGGGCTGGAGAGATGGCCTAGCGGTTAAGAGCGCCGACCGCTCTTGCAGAGGACCCGGGTTCGATCCCCAGCACCCACATGGCGGCCGAGATCCGTCTGAAACTCCAATTCCAGGAGAGCTCCAGTTCCAGGGGAATCCGAGACCCTCTTCTGACCTCCGCGGCATTGCACGACACGGGTGCACAGACTTGCATGCAGACAGTACATTCATACACATAAAAAATAAATAAATAAAAATTAAATAAAAAACATTTAGTAGATGGAGTCTTTTCGTTGTTTTGTTTTAAATATTTTATTATTTTCATTTTATGTGTATGTTTGTAATGTATGTAAGTGTACCCATGTCAGATTCCCTTAAACTGCTGTTATAGACAGTTATTAGCTGCCATGCGAGTGCTGGGATTCAAACCTGGGTCCTTCTACAAGAACAACCAGTGTTCTTAACTGCTGAGCCACCTCTCCAGCCCTNAAGGTTTAATTAAAACATGAAAATTCATATTTATACTTTTTTAGCCATTATTATTGTCTTGGGTTTTAATAGTCGACCTTAAAAAAAGACCAACATTAATAAATATTAATATTAACATAAATATTAGAATAGGATGTTTCCTCACGCGTAGTATCTACTATTTCAGAAAATAGAGTATCTAATAAGTTTTAGACTCTGAGGCAAATCATTCCATTGCTAGAGATTAAACTTGGTTCATCAAAACATACTCACACTCTATACATACGGGATTCATTTTATTTTTCTGTGACTTATATCTCTGCTTTCAGATAATTTTCAGGAATATAAATCTGATGGCTGGTCCATTTCTCATGAAATTAAACAGAAAGGAAGTCATGGCCATTTAGGAGATCTAATATACATCCCGCACAGGTCTTATTTGTTCAGTTTTTCTGTCACTGAGTAATTTGTTACTACTTGTTGACTGAAACTAATTTAAAGCTCAGAAGTCGGAAGAATTAATTTCAAATAAATGTTAAAGTAAATAATTAAACTTTGGAAACAAACTACTTTTCTCTGTTTGCATTTTGCAAGTCCTTTGTTTTCCACTAAAAGAAAAATCTGTAAATCCATATAAGTGGACATATGGTATCATAATCTAAATATCAAGATATATTTTCATTATATAGTTATAATTCTAACCTCTTAAGTTACATTTATTTGTTACAACTGATCATTATAATGACTATTTTTTTATATTTTTAATTTAAGTTTATTTTATGCATTTTCACATTCTGTTTCAGTCCCAATCTAGATTTCTCTTCCTCTTCCATGCCCCCCACCCCAACCCGAGTTCATGCGTCTGACATGTCTCCTCCTGTAACTTTTTCTGATCTTTCAAAATGTTTCAAAGCGAGTACTAATTGTCCCTTGGGGGAAGATATTTTTTCAGGTTGTTTTCCCTTGTCCCCCGATTCCTCCTCTGCTGTTGCTGTGTGCCCACATCCAATTTGTATTGTTTCAACTTATGCATATATATATATATATATTATATAGGTAATGTATAGTATATATATTTCACACTAAGGCTAAATATGTTCATTTAAAAAAACGGTATGTTATTTCCTAATCATATTTCAGGATTCAACCTTGTTCCTTTTTCTAAATTTAAATACTCTCTGAAATATGACTACATATTATATATACCAAGTTTACAAAGTCTAAAAGCAGTGGTTGGTTAATTCTAGAGCTTGTAAAGGGATTCACATTACAAGGGCACTGTTGCTTTCTAAAAAAAAAAAGAAAAAAGAAGCTGACTGGATGTTGGTTCAGTTTTTGACTTAGAATTAGGTGCCTGTTGCTAGCATCCACAAATGAAGGGATATTATCAATTGTTTTTCTGGGACGGTGTTACACTTCACTTAACATAACATCTTATAGTTTTCCACACCCATTTACCTGAAAAATTCAGGAATACCACTCTCGTTACAAGCTGTATAGAATTCCATTTGTAGATGTACCACATTTTCTCTAACCCACTTGTTGGTTGAGGGGCGAATGGGTTGGTTCCAGACGCTTTGCTGTTGGAATAAGAGCGCAATAAACAGGGCGATGCTTGTATTTTGTGGTAGGATGAATTTTGTTGGTATATACCCATGAGTGGTTTGACTGGGTCAGATGGTAGATTCATTTGAGATTCTTTTAAGGGTCTCCACACTGCTTGCCACAGTGGCTGTACATTCCTACCAGCAGTAGATGAGTGTATCCCTTTCCCTACAACCTCTCCACCATTTGCTATCATTTGTTTTCTTGAGTCTTTACTTTTTCAGTTCATAAATATACAAGTACACATTAAAAAAAAAAAATGTTGAACACTTTTTAAATTTTTATATAATTTATTTTGATCAAATTTTTCTTGGTGCATCTTTTCTTATCCTTTGAACATATCTATGTATTCATTTTCAAATGTTTTCTTTATTTGTTTTTTGAGTGTTTATGTATTTGAGAAGTTAATGCTCTGTCAAATGTAGAAAGCGGTGAAGGTTTCCTTCTACTCTGTGGGTGTTCTCTTCATTATTGCCGATATTTTTCCTTTTGCTGTACAAAAGCTTTAGTATAATAAGGTCCCAATTGTTAATTGTTTACCGTACTTCCTGTGCATCTGCTTGTCTGATTTAAGAAGTTCTTCTCCTATGATGCCTATGCTTGTAGGTTGTTGCCGAAAAGTTTTCTTCTATCACCTTCAAGAGTTTGGGTTTCATGTTGAGGCTTATGAAACATGTGGAGTTGATTTTTTGTACAGGGCTAGAAATAGGGAATAAGTTTTTATTCTTCTTCAAGTTTGATCCAGTTTTGCCAACACCATTTCCTGAAGATGCTATCTTGTTCTCCATTGAGATTGTTTGGCCCCTTTGTCAATATAAGGTGGCTGAAATTGTGTGTGCTCAAATTTGGGATGTTCAATGGTTCCATGGGACTATGGTCCCAATTTTTGTGCCAGTAACAGTCTTTTTTTTCTATAGCCCTGTAATATATCCTGAAGTCTGGTATGGTGAGTTCCCCCTCTCAACCCCCCTCCACATATGGGCTCTTTTTATTCAGGGTGGCTTTGGCTCTTTGGGGTCTTTTGATTTTCCATATGTATTTTTAAGGATTTTTTTTCCATGTCTGTGAAGAACTCATGGTTGATTTTAATTGGGTTTTCATTGAATCTGTATATTTTTTAAATTTTAGTTTATTGAGGTTTGGTTAGTTCCTACATCATTTTTTCCAATCATTCAGGCATGATCACCCCCCCTTCCCCCACACCACCACCCACCCCTACCCATCGCAGATCGTGCATACTGCCATAAGTTTTCTGCATCATCTTTCTCTCTCTGGCGTTTTTTTTGTTTGTTTTTTGTTTTCATTCATTTGTATTTTAACAATAGGTGAGAATTGTGAGTACAAGCAATCCTCATGTAAAACCAATTTGCAGCAGTTGTGCCCAAACCCACACAGCTCATGGGTCCCACCATACCGCAGGGGGGGCTTGTATGTTTTCAAGCAAGTTGATCAATGAGTGTCCGTACCTATATTGTGATGGTGAAACTACAACAATATAACTGGACACTCATTTGAAATCAACTTGATTGAATCTTATAGTATTGTGTAGAAATGACTTTTTATTTTAGTAAATTTTTCCAATTCATGAGAATGGGATTGTCTTTCCATCTTCGATATCTTCTTCAGTCAGGGGCTCAAATTTTTCTTGTAGAGAGCTTTGGTGTCTTGTTTAGGTTTGTTCCTAAATATCATTGTTTTTGAGGCTATGTGTGTGGGAAGGTCTCCGAGAGTCCGCTTTGCCTGTTTGTCGGTTGAAGAAAGGCTACTGATTTTTTTTTTTTTTTTTTTAGTTTTTTGTTTTTTGAATCTGTTAATTTTTTTCTAGGAGTTTTCTGGTGGAAGTTTTTTTTTTTTTAAAAAATTTTAATTCCAGAACACTAGAAAATGACTTTTTTTCAGGGCCTTTAAGTTTTCTTTCTTGTCTTATGCCTTAGCAAGCATTTCAAGCACTAATTTTGAACAGGGAGTGCCATAGAGTGCAATCTTTACTATGTTCCTTGCTTTTAAAGGGAAATGCTTCTAACTTTTCTCTGTGAGGCCTGGTATTTCATGTGGCTGAGTAATATGTCTTTCGCCCTGATTACCTGCAAAAGGCCTGGGGTCAAGCTTGCCCCCTAGTTGGCTATTGACTTCCACCCCCTTGAGTTGAAGGCTTCACATTCCTGCTACTTCTAAATAACACATCTTGGTTTCAGTAGCCAACTGGGGCCTCTGCCAGCTAACATAAACAAGCCTTTTTGAGAGTGCAATGTTAATTTCACCTGTATCCCCCCACTCCAACCTCACCTGTAGTAAAACTAACTGTTACTACTAAGAAGACAGTAAATTACTGCAATAAATGAGGTTTGGTCCCTTTTATGCAAAATTTCCAGGTCTCTCTTTTTGATCTGTTGGGGTTTACCTAGGCTTTAGGTCATTGTTTTCTTTCTTTTCCGGCCCGTACCCCCCGAACCGCCCCCCCCCCCAACCACCCCCCACCCCACAACCCCGCCCCACCCCACCCCCCCGCCCCCCCCCCACCCCCCCACCCCACCCACACCCCACCCCCACCCCACCCCCCCCACCACCCACACCCCCCGCCCACCCACCCCCCCACCCCCCCACCACCCCCCCCCAACCAACCCCACCCCCCCAACCACACCCCCAACACACCCCCACCCCCCCCCACCCCACCCCCCCCACCCAAACCCCCCCCCCCCCCCCCCCCCCCCACAACCCCCCCCCCCCACCCCCCCCCCCCCCCGCCCCCCCCCCCCCCACAACCACCACCCCCAACCCACCCCCCCCCACCCCCCCCCCACCCCCCCCCCCACCCACCCGCCACCCCCCCCACCCCCCCCGCCCCAACCCCCCCCCCCCCCCAACCCCCCCCCCCCCCCCACCCCCCCAACCCACCACCCCCCACGCCCCCCACCCCCCAACCCCCCACCCCCCCCCACCCCCCCCCCCACACCCCCACCCCCACCCCCCCCCCCCCCCCCACCCCCCCCCCCCAACCCCCCCCCCCCCCCCAGCCCCCCCCCCCCACCCCCCACACCCACACCCCCCCCACACCCCCCCCCCCCCCACCCCCCCCCACCCCCAACCCCCCCCCCACACACCCCCCCCCCCCCCACCCACCCCCCCACACTCCCACTCCCCCCCCGCCCCCCCCCCCCCCCCCAACCCCCCACCCCCCCACCCCCCCCCACCCCCCCCCCCCCCCACCCCCCCCAACCCCCCCCCCACCAACCCCCCCACCCCCCCCCCCCACCCCACCCCCCGCCCAACCCACCCCCCCCCCCCCCCCACCCCCAACCCCCCACCCCCCCACACCCCCCCCCCCCACCACCCCCAACCCACACACCCCCCCCCCGCCCCCCCACCCCCCCGCCCCACCCCCCCCCCCCCCCCCCCCACCAACACCCCCCCACCACCCCCCCAACCCCCACCCCACAACCCCCCCCAACACCACCCACCCCCACCCCCCCACCCCCCCCCCCCCCCCCCCCCCACAACCCCCCCCCACCCGCCGTGCCCCCGCCCCCCCCCCCCCCCCCCAAAACCCCCCCCCCCCCCCCCCACCCCCACCCACCCCCCCCCACACCCCCCCCCCCACCCCCCCACCCCCCCCCCCCCCCCCCCCCCCCCCCCACCCCACACCACCCCCCCAACCCCCCCACCCACCCCACCCCCCCACCACAACCCCCCCCCCCCCCCCCCCCCCACCACACACCACCCCCCCCCCCCCCCCCCATATTTGGACCCACCCCCCCCCCACAACCCACCCCCCCGCCCCCAACCCCCCCCCCGCCCCCACACAACCCCACACCCCCCCCCCCCCCAACCCCCCCCCCCCAAACCCCCCCCCCCCCCCCCCCCCCCCCCCCCACACCACCACCCCACCCCCACACCCCCCACAGCCCCCCACCCCCCCCCCACCCCCCCGCCCCCCCCCCCCCCCCCCCCCCCCCCCCCCACCCCCCCCCCCCCCCCCCCACACCACCCACACCCACCCCCACCCCCCCCACCACCCCCACCCCCCCCCCCACCCACCCCCCCCCCAACCCCCACACCCCCCACACCCCCACCCCCACCCCCCACCCCCCCCCCCCCCAAACCCCCCCACCCCCCCCCCCCCCCCCCCCCCCCCCTCCCACCCCCCCCCCAACCCCCCCCCCACCCCCCCCCCCCACCCCCCCCCCCCCCCCCCACCACCCCAAACCCACCCCCCCCCCACCCACACCAACACCACACAACCACCCCCACCCCCCCCCCCCCACCCCCACCCCCACCCCCCACAACCCCCCCCCCCCCACCCCCCACCCCCCCCCCCCCCCCCCCCCCCCCCCAACACCCCCCCCCCCCCCCCCCACCCCAACACCACCAACACCACACCCCCACACCACCCCACCCCCCACACCCCCCACCCCCCCCACCCCCCCCACCACCCCCCCCCCCCCCCCCCACCGCACCAACCCCCACCACCCCCCCCCCCCCACCCCACCCACCACCTTGTTTTTCCCAGCCCTGTGGCCTGGTGCACACAGCACAACAGCTTTACATTTGCTGTGAGGCCAGTGACCCACATATGTGGACACCCAGGCACCCCATTGCCCCACATATCTTCACGTTAGGTGATGTGGCTGTGGTTTCTCTTGTATATGGTCTTTGGATTTTATATTGAGGAATGAGTCCCTCTAGTCCAATTCTCCTATAGGACTTTCACATGAAGGGATGCTGGCTTTTTTTGCAAGGCTTTTTGCTTCTCAATTGAGCATGATACTTTTGTTGTTTTTGTCCATTACGTGTTTTACATTTATTGATTTATGTATCGTTGAACCATCCTGGCATCTCTGGTATGAATCTAAGTGGGTCATTTTGAAGGATCTTTTTTATATTGGTTTCGGTACACAAGTTTTAACAGTGATTTTTTGAGAATTTTTGCATCTGTGTTCACTAATGAGATGTGGTATATAGTTTTATTTTTGGTTTATCATGCTCGGTTTTGATATTAGAGTGGATTGGGCTTCATGAAGTAAATTGGGAGAATTTCCCTCTGTTTGTATCACTGCTGAACAATTTTGAGTATATAATAGCTGTAAGTCTTCTTTAAAAAATCTTTTATAGAATCTGCCCTGAAAATGTCTGCCCTGGGGTTCTTTTAGTTTTTGGGTTTATTATATATGATTTAATTATGTTTTCAATTCCTCCTCCAATATATGGTCTGTTTATAGGCTATCAATCTCTTCTTGGTTAAGCTTTATTGAATTCAAGATTTCAAATATTCATCCATTCTCTGGGTTTTCAAAGTTAGTAGAATAAAGGTTTTTGAAGTATATCCCATATATTTCTGGATTTTTTCATTGTCTGTGTATTTCCCTTTCTTCAGGAATTATATTCATTTAGAGTTTCTTTTCTTCTTTAGTTTTGGTTAACTGTGTAGAGGTCTATTATCTTTTACCTTTCAAAGACCAACCTTTGGATTCATTGATTCTTTGTATACTTTCTTTGTTCTATTTCATTGATTTCTCCTCAAATATTTTTATTTCTCACTGGTGGGTTTTGGTTCATTTGTTTTGTCTCTCAAGTATTTTTTAGTTGCAGTATAGATTGTTTATTTGCTCTTTCTGTTGTTTTATTTTTTGTTGTTTCTTTGGGGCTGTTGTTGTTTAATGTAGGCACCCAGGACTATGAATTTCCCTCTTAGGACTGCTTTTAAAGTTCCCTAGTTTTGTTGTGTTATTGCCATTTTCATTAGTTCAAGAATATTTATTCCTTTCTTTATTTCTCCCTTAACCATTCACTATTCAGCAGAGTGTTGTTTAGTCTCCACGGATCTTGTAAGCAGTAGGGCTATCCTGGTGTTAATATGAGCTTTATTGCACTGTGGTCTGATAGAATGCATGAAATTATTTCAAACCATTTTGTTTTTTCTGAGCTTTATTCTGGGTACCAGTATGTGATCGATTTTGGAGCAAGTTCTGTGGGGTGATGAGTAGAAAGATATGTTATTGGTGTTGGGTGAAATATTTGGTAGATGTCTGTGAGGCCATTTGGTGCATTGTATTGTTCATTTCAGATGTCTTCTGTTCATTCTTTGTCCAGTAGACTTATCCAAAGGCTTAGTGGGGATACTGAAGTACCCTCTATTGTGCTGGGATTTATATGTGCCTTAAGGTCTTGCAGAATTGTGCTTATAAATTTTAGTGAACCATTGTTTGGTGAATATAATGTATGATGTGAAATCTTCATAGTTAATTGTTCCTTTCATAAGGATGTAATGGCCCTGTCTGTCTCTTCTGTTTAGTTTACTTGGAGATCTATTTTGTTTGATGTTAAAATTGCAACTCCTGTTGCTTTTTGAGGCCATTTGCCTGGAATTCTTTTTTCATCCTTGCACTTTAGTTGGTACCTTTCCTTGAGGTGAGATTGTTTCCTGTAGACAGCAAATACATGGATTAATACATTAATACATCTCATACTTTGTCCCAGTCTATGTCTTTTGATTAGGGAATTTAGAGACATTAATATTTAAGGTTATTATTGAGAGATGTGTGTTGCTTCTTTTTCCTTATTTTTCTGTTTGCATTCTTGGTCTATGTCTTTTCTTTTTTTTTTTTAATTTTATTTATTTCCAATTGTGTATAATGTACTGTCTGCATGCAAGTCTGTGCACCCGTGTCGTGCAACGCCGCGGAGGTCAGAAGAGGGTGTCGGACTCCCCTGAACTGGAGCTCTCCTGGAATTGGAGTTGTTTCAGTCAACGGTTCTCGGCAGCCATGTGGGTGCTGGGGATCGAACCCGGGTCTTTGCAAGAGCGGTCGGCGCTCTTCTCTATAGGCACATCTCTCCAGCCCCGGTCTATGTCTTTTCATAGTTATACTTTTATTAATTTTTCTCTCTCACTGTTTGGGAGTAATCACCCCTTTCCTCTGCCCTTTAAATTGTTTGGAGTATTTTCTGAAGGGTTGCTTTCCAGACATGTATTCTTTCATCTTGTTTATGTCATGAAAATTTTTCTTTCTCTTTTTTGATGTGACATTTTTTTGCTATAATAATCTGTGGTAACATCTAAAGTCACTTAGTACTGGCAATATTTGGCCCTCATTCTTCTGGCTTTCATAGTTTGCACTGAAATGTCACTGTATTCTGATGGGTTTTCCTTATATGTAACTTATTGTTTTTTTTTTTTTTTTTTTTTTTTTTTGTTTTGTCTAGCATTTTAACTATGATATGGAGTAGAGAGTTTCTTTCTGATCCTGTCTATTTGGTGTTCTTGTGTGCCTCTTTTATTTCTATAGGTTTGTCGTTTTTCAGTTTGGGGACATTTCTTCTCTATATTCTGTTGAAGATTTGATCAATACCATTTTTTGGATTCTTCTCCTCCTCTATCCCTATGATGTGGAGGTTTTTTTTTTTTTTTTTTTTTTGTTTTTTTGTTTTTTGTAATTTTTCATATTCTTTTTGGACCATTCTAGTCTTCCACTTTATCTCCAGTGTTGTGATATTCTATTTCTGCTTCCTTCAATCGATCCTGTGGCTTTCTCCATTCTTTTCTATTGATTGGGTGAATGTTAGATTTTTTCTTTTTCATTTTATCCTTGATTTCTTTACTATTTGAACTTCCTTTTGGAATCTTCATTCTCTTGTAGCTCCTTGCTTTGCTGGTTATTCTTTTTTCATTTCAGCCTTTATCTCTTCAATATTTCCACTTTCTTCTTGAATTTCTCATCTCTCCCTCTATTTCCTTCTGAGTTTGTCATTCTATTTTTTTTTTTGGTCTTTTGAGACAGGGTCTCCCTGTAGCCCCAGCTTCTCCTGGAACTCACTCTGTGGACCAGGCTGGCCTTGAACTCACAAAGATTGCCTGCCTCTGCCTCCCAAGTGCTAGGATTAAAGTCATACACCACCATGCCCGACTGAGTTTGTCATTCTTTCCCTCTAGTTCCTTCCTGAGTTTGTCATTCTCTCCCTATAATTCTTTGATTTGTTCTGTATTTCCTTGATTCTTTGAGTATGTCTAAGACTATTCTTCTAAGATCTGTGTCTTGGGTTGCTCCAGGGAATTCTCATAGTAGGAATCTTTTATAGGACTAGGTAGAGTTTGGTGTGGATTTATTCCTCTGTTTTTCCCATGTTGTTTTTTTCCTTGCGTTTTTGCATGTGGGCTTGTTTTGTTGTTTCTATTCTGGTGTGTATCTCAACTGTTTCTTGGCTGCTTTGAAGACTTGTTTTGCTTGTTTCTTTCAGGTGCTTTCCTTGTCTTGCCTTGTTTATGGAGGTCCAGCTGGGTCTAGTTTTGAGTTTTACTTGGTTATACATGGAAGATCCAGCTAACTCATTCCTTTCTGTTGTGAAGGTTTCCTCCAGAAATTGGACTAGTAATAACCATTTGGTTCACCACTGAGTGCTACACTCACTTCTCTTCCCTTCAGCCAGTTCCTCTAACTTGGCTTTGAAACCTAGTGTACTGGGACTGGAGTTGTGATAGTTCCTGTCTCCTTCTACTTCCTTGCCTTGACTCACTACCTCTATTCCCACTGAGACACTAGCACCACATCTCAAGGAGGGGAGGGTGTTTACTCTCTTGGCCTGTGTGCTGGCTCACTGTATGTCTTGTTTCTGTGCTGGCAGGGTAACTCCACTCACAGGGATCATCAGGAGGGGTGGTGTTGTTTTCACCTGGTGGCTTAAACCCAGGCTGCTGGTGCTGGATTTCAAGTAGCTCCCACTTACCTCTATTCACTAACCCCCCCCCTGTGTGCCCTGTTGCTGCGCTGGCTGGGTAACTCCTTATAATTACTAATATTAATGACAAGTTTTTCTTGGGATAATTGGGGTAATGGAGGTCATTTAATAAACTAATTTGAGTAGTTGTGCAAAATACTATAGAGAAGCAATAACAATAGGGAGTAATAATATGAGAAATGAGATACACATAGATCTTTATAGTTTCTTTAAACAATGATTAAAAAATAAAATGTGCCAAGAAAGCCTTTTTATTCAAAAACAAAGTCATATTGAGACAAGTGTTCCCATGAATATTTTCATGCTCTAAAATCACCTAGAAAACTTACACCTAAGTAGTAAAATCCAGTTTGTAGAGACAGAGAAACCTCAAATTTGAACAGAGTATGTTTAGTAAAATTAATACAAACTTCTGAGGCTGCTGAAACAAGTCCCACACTACACATTTTAAAATTCTTCTGTGTAGATAAGCATCCATTGGGTTCCATTTCTCCAAGCCCTATGTGTCAGAAGCATGACTTTCTTTCATCAATAGGGTCTTACCTTGAGCTCTGAGCTATGGCAATAGTCTATATTATTTAAGGAATCTCTTAAACTACTCTGATCAACAACTAGAAAGGAGTTTTCCCTTGTGTGGTATTGGTATTTTTTTATTTACCATTCAGTCTCTCTCTCTCTCTCTCTCTCTCTCTCTCTCTCTCTCTCTCTCTTGACACACATATATATCTTTATTTTTAAGTTAGCTTATGAAACAATATAATTTTCTATGGTTTTCTCAAATATAGTATTATTTATATCTCCTTCCATCATCTTGCCAAATTAAATCAGAAAATCCCAAGCAAACACATAAACAAACAGAATTTAGAATAAAGAGGAAACTAGCATTGTAGTGATTGGTCACAAGTACTAACTAGAAAGCCATTTGGTGAAGACCAAAGCTATTTGCACTCAAAAATTTTATTTGAAGTCTTAGGAGTTCATATGGGTATTTAGATTAAGGTGCCTCTTGGCAAGGATGGTTACAAATACAAGCAAATTCTATTTTGCTTCTTACTGAATTTGCATCAGACCCAATTTCCCATACTTGCTTGTAGTTAAATGGGGGTATACTGTTGAATTCTTGTAAAAGAGAAGGTGAGCAGAAGAGGTTTATATCATGTCCATACCCAGATTGTATTGCACTAAGATCTTTTGCCATTCATCTGGATTGACTAAAGTTACAAAGGATGCCACTGAGTCAACTCTGAAGGTGTCATTGAGAATCTTAATCAGCTTGGGTTCCTTAAGGTTAACATGAGACTCTCTGCTCCCTGAACCTTTACTATGACCCAAACGTTTTTGCTTTTAAATCTAGCCCAGATTAATTTTATTGTCTTTTTTGGCTTTGTTTTTATTATCTCTTTTTTTTTGAAACAAGGTTACACCATGTAACACTGGTTGGCCCTAGATGGTATGTAGACCAAGCTGGCCTGGAACCCACTGTCTAGGCTTCTTGAGTGCTAGAATCAATGGTGTGTACCAACATCACGAGCATAGCACAGAATTTTTATTTGTTGAGGTAATCTAGGCTATTCAAATAAATTTGGAGTATGATTTGTAAGCTATAAGACTGATAAACTTTAAAGGATATCATTCATCTGCATCTCAACAGAAATATAAAGCCAAACAAAGCTCTGTGTTCCTCTGTCCAGGAATTGTCTAAGGTAACATAAATTTCATGTTTTTAAAAGATCTGGGGCTGGAGAGATGGCCTAGCAGTTAAGAGCTCCGACTGCTCTTGCAGAGACCACCAGGTTTGATCCCCAGCACCAACAGGTGGCTGAGAACCTGAGAGAACCGTCTTACCTCCATTCCAGGGGTATCCGACCCCTCTTCTGACCCCCACAGCATTGCACGACACGGCGCACCAACCTACATGCAAACAGACACTCATACACAATAAAATAAATAAATTAAATAAAAAATAATAAAAGTGGTCTGTATAAGTCACGTGACCTCAGCAAGGACTGCCATCTACTCTTCAGAGACTTCAGTAGTATCTAAGCAAGGTAGTAATCAGTTTACAGAGAACATTTAGATAGAGGAAAATACCACAAGCTGTACAATTCACAAATATGTCCTGATTGAGCAATCACAAACTTGAAATAGAAAAATAGAAAAAGTAAATGTGACACATTTTACTTCTTTTACATGTTTGGATTAAATTTGTATTTTACCTAATAGCTTTCATGACTGGGGATATTTGAAAAATAACAACACTAATTATATAATTAAAATCAATTTGAGAAAAACTTATTTTATAGGAACTATTTGTCTTCAAATAATTTTCTGAATAAGAATGTAATTTGTAACTGTTTTTGTGTAATTACTTAATGAACATTTTCTGAACACATATTAATTGTGCATAATGATGAGGCTGTGTATGCTAATCCTGTGAAGACAACATGGACTCATAAAGTCATGCAACCCTTTTCTATTCTGCACTTTCCTTGACTTTCTGCAGCCAAGGACTTTCCCTACTATTGGGAAAGAGTCCATTTGGCATTTAGGAAAATATGTTGAATTTCTCTTTCACTGTCAGATTTATTTCACCTAGCATACTGTTTTTTACTTCTGCCTAGCTTGATTCAAAAACCAGGATTTTACTCTTATTAAATATGTAATATATACATATATATGTAAACAAACATATATAAACACATGTTATGTGTTCAGAAATTTCTATAGAGGGAAATAAGTCTTTTTCCATATTATAACTATGGATAGTTATTCAGTAAACACAAGATTTCAGATAACATTTTAGGCATGTTGCCCATATGATAAATCTGTTTTGAATGAGACCCATTTTTTTTTTATTTAAGAAAGTAATTACACAGGAAAATTTCCAAGCAATCTGGAAATAATAGAAAAAGTTTTTAAAATGTAATACAAAATTCATCTTGATTTCCTAGTTTTTATGGATTCCCACCTCTCTGTCCAGAGCTGGTGCATTCTGCCATACATGTCTGGCATCTTTTTCTTAATTTTTTTAATTTTTTGACACAGAAGTTGGACTGTTTTGAACAGTTTACTGTTTCTGTCAGTCCTTTTGACAAGTCTTTTTATGTTGTTCCCATTTAATTTTATATGACTTCAAAATATGTATGTATACACTCTATGCATATAACAAAATTATGGCTCTAAAAATAAACTATAGATAATAAAACACGTTAGGATTTCACATTCTGAACTAAAGAATTAATCCAGGTAAAAAAAATATACTTACTTTATTCCTACATGCTAGCAAGTTCATGGTATGTTTTAATGTACTTTTTATTGTAGCATAGGTATTAAAATTTATTTTAAAAAGTTTTCCTTACAAATAAGGTTTTGGTGCTAAGATACACAAATGAGGGACACCATACCTCATTGTTTTCTGGGACTATTACTTCACTTAGTATAGTAGCTTCAGTTCTGTTCACGACCTGCAAATTTCTATGTCTTCTTTCTTATTGCTGCATAGAACTCCATTATGTAGATGTACCACATTTTTTATCCATCATCAGTTGAAGGACACTTGGGTTGTCTTCCACTAGTCACTATTGTGAAGAGAGCTGCAATAAACATGGTTGTGCATGTATCTCTGCAATAGGATTGTCGTGAGGAATATATCCAGGAGTATATATCCCTGGGCTCATTTTGAGTCTTTTAAGAGTTCTCCACACTGCTTTCCTTAGGGAATGCATGAGTTTGCACTCAACCAGCAGTGAATGAGTGTTCCTCTTTCCCCACAACCTCTCCAGGATTTGGATTTTATTTTTTTTGATCATAACTAGTCTTACTGGAGTAAGATGAATCTTAAAGTGGTTTTAATTTGCATTTCTTCATTATTAGCAACATTGAACTTTTTAAGATGTTTCTCAGCCATCTTTACTTCCATTTGGTGAAGAGTAAGCTCTTTACTCCATCTTTTGATTGGATGTTTGTTTTTCTTGCTTCCTTTGCTTTTGTGTAGTTTTATATATTCTGGATTAAATGCTCGTATCAGTTTGCATCACTGGTGAGGTTTTCTCCCACTCTGTGGTTTTCTCTCATCACCTCTTTTGATTTTTCTTGACTGACAGAAGCTGTTTGAGGTTAATAAGCTCCCACTTGTTTGATTTGTTGACTTTTTTTTTTGTGAGCTCTGTCTGATATAAGAAGTCTTTTCCTACACATATTTTGTAGTTTACTGCCAAAGTTTCTTTTATCATTTCAGAGTTTCAGGTTTTTTTTTTTTTTTTGATTTTGATTTTATTTTTGTTTAAGGGTGAAAGGTTGGGTTTCAGTTTTATTCTTCTACAAGATGATACAGTTTTGCCAGCACCGTTTGCTGAAAATTTTGTCTTTCCTCCATTGAGTCTTCTTGCCACTTTGTCAAATACGAGGTGGCTGAAATTGTATGTGTCAAGTTCGGATCTTCAATTTTGTTCCATTTATCTTTTGGCTGTTTTTTGTGCCAGTACCAGGTGTTTTTTTATGATTATAGCCCTGTAATAAATGCCAAAACTACAATGAGGGAGCAATAATGTGGGAAGGCTCTTATTTCTTGAGTTCCCATGCTTCTTTTAAAAGTTACCATAGAGTTTAGGGTGAGGGTTCCCAGTGTTTGTGTGAAATTCATGATTACAAACTGAGACTTGGTATAGTCATTTTTCTATCATCTAAATCCCTTAGCATTTAACCATTTCTCTCTTTCTACTTGGATTCATGTTCTGTTTGCCACTGTATTGATGCTGTGACTTAAAACACTAGATTTCTGTAAATTTTGAAATGTTTCTACCACCAGATTGGGTATTTTCTACTGTTCAAATGCTTATGACACAGAATCTTTTTAATTTATTTACATTATTCTTACCTTTTGTTATAAATTCTCTTAAAATGAAAAATAAGTTTCAAACATTAATGAAAATGTTGTGACTAACCTAGAAAATATAGTATTGAGGAAGATAATTACAATTAACTCAAAAATGACCAAAAAAGTACAATCTATATTTTGTAGAGTAAGTTTCCATCTATATCCATCTATTGTAAAGGATGGGAGATTAAAGTGCAGTGCACTGACTCTTATGACTTACAAATAAAAGAGTTTTCATGAGTGTATAACTATATCATGAAATTTAACACCCTAGTTGATTTAGTTAAACATTAGGAAAGTCATTTTGGATAATGAGTGATAAAACCCTGAAAGTTTACTGCAAGATCAGAAGGAGGGAGGAGCTGACAATATTCTGAATTAGACATTTTACTAATTCATCTACTTCAAGGAATACAATAGAGTTTTATGAATTATTGATATTTTTGTGAGTAGGGAGACCAGAACAAGAAATTTTTGCAGAATTCCTACAAAAGATTAAAGCCTAATCCTATGAGATTTGTTTTGACTTTTTTTCAGTTTAGGGTATAGACATGAAGCCATTAGGATTCCTAATAATAGGAAGAATATGTGGAGGTAATATTATACTATAAAATTTTCTAGTCTTTCTATAACATGTCTGCAAATGGTGTGTTGTCATCTGGAAGTATATGTTAAATTTAAAATTTGTTTACTTTATGCAATAGCCAAAAATAATGTGGACACTCCAATTTCAATTCACAAATGATATTTTTGTGCCAGCTGTAGTTCAAGCACATATTCCTTAAGCAGATGGTTGAATATGCATTTTATGATAATATGCCTATGTTTTTCTACAAATGAGATTTTCATAATTGAACAAGCATTATTTTCCCTGGTCCTTCAAATTGGGTAAATTATACTTTTTCCCTTTATTTTACTTTGCATTTCTCTTTCTACTTTCTGTGAGTATTTTCATTGTGGGTATAGCAAAGAGCAAGTGCAGTTTCTTAAAATTGGATTTGTTAATGGATTGGAAAAATACTAATAGCAAAATGAGTGTTTTACCATAATTGATGTAAAATGAATTTTTATGTAATATCTGTAACTAATAAAAATATACTAGGGGCTGGAGAGATGGCCTAGCGGTTAAGAGCGCCGACCGCTCTTGCGAGAGGACCCGGGTTCGATCCCCAGCACCCACATGGCGGCCGAGACCGTCTGAAAATCCAATTCCAGGAGAGCTCCAGTTCCAGGGGATATCGAGACCCTCTCTACCTCCGCGGCATTGCACGACACGGGTGCACAGACTTGTGCAAATGCAGAACATAATCATACACATAAAAATAAATAAATAAAAAATTAAAAAATATATATATACTTGACAGTGTTCAAAATTAAACATTATCACATCTATTTGTCATTATAGTGAGCAGCTGGAGTCTCACCTTGAAACTGGTAGTATAAATTTAATACATGTTCTAACCTTGAATGTGCAGTTTTTTGTCACCACCCATTTTTTTTTTTTTTTTTTTTTTTTTTGGTCTTTTCAAGACAGGGTCTCGTTACCCATTTTCAATACGGCTAGAAATAGAAATGTTATATATATTCACTAATATTCATAAAAAATGGTAAGAAACAGCTATCACACAACTTATATGGGAAGTGAAAAAATGTCAATCATGAGAGAAATTAATATATTGAAATTTAACTTACATATTCGACCAAGTGTAGTGACATAATATATATATATAATATATATATATATATATCTATATATATATATATATTTGGTAGACCTACTTTAAGATTTCTGAGAATTCTGCACACTGATTTCCAAATAGGCTATAACAGTTTGCAATTCTACCAGCAGTGATTTAGAGTTTTCCTTGCCCCGCATCCTTATCAGTGTTTGTTGTCAGTTTTCTTGAACTTAGTCATTCTGATTGGAGTAGGACAAAAATTTAAATAGTTTCAATTTGCATTTCCCCAATTGCTAAAGATCTCAACAAACTTTAACGATTTTTCTTAGATATTTTTATTTCTTATTTTGACAACTTTCTGTCCATAATCGTAGCCTATTTTTCCACTGGGTCATTTGTTTTCTTGAATTTTTGTTTGTTTGTTTGTTTGTTTGTTTCTTGAGTTCTTTGTAAATTCTGGAAATCAGTCTTCTGTGGTATGTAGAGTTTACAAACATTCTTTCCAACAGTGTGGGGTTCTTCTCTTAGTTGATCATTTCCTTTCTGTTCCATAAGCTTTTAAGTCTAATGGGATTCCATTTGTTTATTGCTGGCCTTAATTCCTAAGTGGATAGAGTTTTATTCACAAAGTCATTACTTGAACTTATATCCTGTGAGGTTCTGCCTATGTCTTCTATCAGATTCAGTGTTTCAGGAATCTTATATGTGAGTTTAAAACCTGAAGTAATAGGAGAAGCCAGGTGGGAGGAGGATCTCCAGAGAGGAAGTGGTAGGACAAAGGAATTATCAACAGAAGGAACTATTAAGAAGGAGAGGACTGAGGTGTTAAGAACAAGAAGTATGGCTGAAATAGAGATTAGGAAATACATTATTTTATAATCTTACTTAAGAATAGATACATAATGTGTGTTTGTGTGCATGTGTCTGTGTTTGTGTGTGTGCCCTTGTATAGGTGATGATTAATTTTTTTTTAAATTTTTAATTTATTTTATTTATGTGTATGAATGTACTGTCTGCATGCAAGTCTGTGCACCCGTGTCGTGCAATGCCGCGGAGGTCAGAAGAGGGTCTCGGATTCCCCTGGAACTGGAGTTCTCCTGGAATTGGAGTTTCAGACGGCTCTCGGCCACCATGTGGGTGCTGGGGATCGAACCCGGGTCCTCTGTAAGAGCGGTCGGCGCTCTTAACCGCTAGGCCATCTCTCCAGCCCAGGTGATGATTAATTTTAATCGTCAACTTGACCCAATCCAGAATGACCTGTGAAAACTCTCAATGAGAGATTGTCTAGATTATATAAGATTGTATAGGCCTCTGTATATGTCTGTAGGAGAGTATCTGGAGTATATTAGTTGAGATGGGAAGACCTATCCACTGGGCAGAGTATTTTGATTATGTCTCATAGAATTTCTCAGAGTATTTCTCATGCAGAAAGCCAATGGAGCACTAATGCATGTGCTCTACTCTTGACTGTCACCATTTCTCTCAAGCTTCTGCCATTCCTACTGCTTTGATGTCAAGGGCTGTAACTTGAAAGTGTTAGCTAAATGCAAGTTGCTATTGTCAGGGAATAAATGTGTGTGTGAGTGTGTGTGTGTGTGTGTGTGTGTGTGTGTGTTATACCTATTAGTATAATTTCCTGGCATCTGGATCCTGAATTTTCTGGGTGATCCTGTCTTAATCATCCTTGCAGGGGACCCTCTCACTGTCATATTCTCATGTTTCCTATTCTGCACTATGATCTCAACTTTGTTTCTCAGAATCCTTCATATTAAAGTTAGTCTTGTGTTGTTGCAGACTGGCCCAGCGAGGGGTTTCCTCTGACTGCGGGGAAACGGGGTCTTGGATGGGAGGGTACAGGTTCAGCGATGTCAGTCAGAAATGACACCAGAAACGGCTTTGAATCTGCTGCACTTTACTGAGAGCAAGTCAAAGTTTTTATACAAAAGCAGGGAAAGCGGACAAGGATTAGCACTCTTCTCTCAGGAACAAAAGGCTCATTGCTAAAGGAACTCACACCTGGGTTTTCAAGGACAGCAAGCCAATTAAATTTACACATTAATCAGAAGTGCTTACACATGGTATACTGCACACGCTGTCTTGGCAGGGGAGATAAGCAACAAAACAGCAGTCACAAAACCACAAACCCTAAACAGTTTGTCTTATGAGATATGAGACTTTGTTTCTCTTTGAAGTTTCAATTTGGTTTATTTTTATCCTTCCTGGAGCCTGATTTTTCCAAGGCCGCTTGTTATCTCTAGGCTGTAATTCAAGCCATGGCCTGGGAAAGCCTCTTAATTAGTTCTGTTTTTATTAAAGGAGAAGCCCGCTGCATGCCTCTAGCTAAGTATTACATTTTAACATGCATAACTGTAACTAAGACTTCTATTTTACTAATTCTATCAGATGTAGCTTCTTGCTTAAGGGACTGAGCCTTTATTCTTATTGAATCTGGAAAAACACTTTTATTATTTGTAACTGACCTATGATATCACTCAGTGTAATGTTTTTTATTCATAATATCTTTGTGGGGACTTCTAGGACAAAGGAGACTTTAGATACTGTTTCTCTGTATGGTTTTGCTTAGGTTCACGAAGCTTCTGTTCACCTGATTTATTTCCAGACATATTTAACTGTCCTTTTTCTGGGACTGAGGTTGTGCTGAACTCAGGAAAAGAATCAAAAGACAGTGTGCGAAGTCCAATACTCAAGAAGCATAACATCATGTAGCACGTCATGATCTTGGAAGATAAGGCCGAGCATTCTACCAGGGACCACCAGGGAGCTTAGCCTCAAAAGACACATATCTCCTGTCTGTTATTATGACTTACATCATTGCTCACACAGACGACGCTGGAGTTGGTGTGGCACTGTGTATGATTTTACCAATAGTAAATACTGACAAACTACTAGTGAGTTTTCTTCCTTCCTTTAGGTTCTGTATTCTACAATTAGAGATGACACATTGGAATTTCTTAATCTTAAATCTCTAAATATAGCCACACCACTTTTTGAGTAACCTTGTGATATATGGCTAGCAATAGCAAGAAAATAATCCTGTTTTAGGTAAGGGGAAAAAAAAAACAACAGCTCTTAAAAAAAAACAGCCAGTAGAGGTAGTGTCACTAAACACATTACTTTGTTTCCATAGTTGCCTCTTATTTTGATACACTGAGGTCCAGGTTTTCCTTTCTGATCACTGCCAAGATCTCAGAGTATAAGATAATGAATGGAGGGGTCATGAGACCCAAATCTCATGTAGCTAAAATGTACTGTCTGACAAACATATTATAAAATTATATATAAAGTGGCTGGAGAGATGCCTCAGTGGTTAAGATCACTGTCTGCTCTTGCAGAGGACCTGGGTCCAACTGCATACACATGGCAGCTAAAAGTCATCTATAACTCCAGTTCCAGGAGAATCTGACAACTTCAGACTCTACAGGCGTTGCATGACAAGGATGCACTTACACACTTGCACCCAACAAACTCATAAACATATAAAACAAAATAATACTAATAAAACATTTAAAAATACAAATAGTGAAGCATACAGATTTCCGTTCATTTAGAATGATGACATTTTATCTGTTAAATTGTTGTGAATAGAAGATTGCATAGTTAATGAATTTGATGTTTCATGGTAAAGCTAGCCTTCAAAAATATTCAGAAAATTCCTTACCTGTTTGTTCTTGTACTTAGCCTTGTAGTCTGGCTCTAACCTTTGCTGTTCCTATTGTAAATACCCTAAATACAGGTTTTACTCTTTTTGACAGTAGCTCTCCCAATCCTGTTTACTACCTTTGATCAGTCCTGTGTTACCTAAACATCTCATCCTCTGATATCTACCCGTTAGTCTTCCTAACAAAATGTCCTTCTGTTGGCTATATGGTCTTTTTTCACTCATCCATAGGACTTTGTAAGGACTGGTGACTTTATCTAAAATAATTTTCTCCTTGTGAAATGAAGGGATTTTCCAGTCTCCAATTATTAGTCACAGGAGAACGCATTGGGTGAGGAGAAATTCTCTGGTAGTGAGATCCAGGTTCCATTGGTCTCTACTATTATACTCTCATGCCCATAGTTATTTATCTCCTCACACTTGGGAAGTGTTATCTTCAAAGGCAAGTAATGTGCCTTCTTATTTTGTATAGTCTTCTCCATACTTCAGGAGAATCACAGACATGGCTCCATGATATTTGACCATATATATGTATCATAAATATTAAATTTTAAATCTTCGGTTTTGGTGGAAAAGTATCAAAGCATGAAAAGTATGGCCCATAATCATGGGTATTTTTTCTCTATAATCCCTGTGAGCATTGTGTTTCAGTATATAAATGTGTGGGCAGATATATTTTTGTATTGCCATTACATCGTGGTAGGTCAAATTGAAATAATATGGCATTCTTGAATAAAGAACATATAAAAAGCTTCCTGTGCCTTACTTCCCTATCCTACCTGTTCTGAGCATATCCATCTCTGTGTACCTCTCCAGTCTCCCAGGACCCACAGTTCCAAAAGCTGGAGCAGTTAACTCCATACAGTGCAGACCTCAAAGTGCATCAGCTTTCTGAGAAAGATTCAGAGAGCTTCAGTCACTTCAGCTTGAGACTCAACATCAACCCCAGGTATATTCTGGTGGTTTCCAAGAAGAATCCTGTGACAAAAGAGGTGATGCAGCTGCTGGTGAAACAGGCCAAGTCTAGGAATATGGAGGCTCGTTGGGGTACTGTGCAGCATGGTGAGAAGGTCAACTATGCTAAGGACTGCACTGCTGCACTTGGCCCTTTGCAACCAATCCAATACACCCAGTATGGTGGATGGTAAAGAGTAGTGGCAGAAATCAATGTGGTTCTGGACAAGGTGAAATCTTTCTGCCAGCATGTATAAAGTGGCAACTGGTAGGGTTATATGGAAAATCCATCACCAACCTCATCAATACTGGCATCATAGGCTCTAGATGGGATCCTTCATGGTGACCAAAACCTTCAAGATGTATACTCAGGAGGTCCCTGGGACTGAATTGTCTCTAACATTTATGGGACCTATGTTGCTAAAATGTTGGACAACCTGAATTAGGAGTCTTTCTTGTTCACCATGGCCTCCAACACTCCATTGATGATCACATATCACCTTGTCATCATGTATTTCAACACAACCAAAGTAAAGGCACATTGAATTGATCCTCAAAACATGTTCAAGTTTTGGGATTGAGTAATTGGATGCTACTCCCTGTGACCAGCCATTGGAATTTCTATCACCTGTGTATGATTTTTAAAAAACTATTTTATTATGTTTTTATTTTATGTGTCTAAGGGTAATTGCATGCATGTACCTGGTGTTGTGCAATGTCCACAGAAGTCAGAAGAAGGGATCAGATTCTCCTGTAACTGGATTTACAGACAATTGTTAGCTGCTGGGTGGGAAATGGGAATGCAACACCCTCCCTGGTACTTTGTAAGAGTAGCCAATGTTTTAACTGCTGAGGCATGTCTTCAGCTCCTGCATGAGGGTTTTGACCACTTCGAGCACCTGCTCTTGAGAGCTCACTGGACGGACCAGCAGCTCTGAAACATTCACCTGGAGAAGACTGCACCTGTCCTGCTGGTTCTACTGGGAATTTAGTACAACTGCTTAGGCTGAGGTGTGAGTCTCCTGCCATGCTGTCCTATCACCAGCACCACCACCATCAGTTGTCTACTTCTACCAGCAAGAAATGATAGCGTCCAGTGGTAAGCACATCACCAAGTCCAGTGGCAGTTTGCACCACATGGGCCTTATTGTGTTTGGGAGCCAGAGACTAGTGGCTAGCACAGCATTCTACCAGTTCATTAACCAAGGTACCAAGATGATACTTTGGGACTTCCTAATCTCTTTCCAGACACAGCGCCCCATACAGAAGGTTGCATCACAAGATCCTTCTGGTCAAATTCTTGGGCTCAACTTAGTCCTTGATAAAGGGGAAATTCTCAGAGAAGGTGCAGAATGAACTCCAGGGTCCAGGAAAGAGTCCAGAGGATCTTGGGAATATCCTGCCATATAAGGACTTTGAAGGAAATCACCCAGCTAACCACATTGCATTCAATAAGAGCCTATCATTCATACTTGAAGCTTTGATCATCCTCTATGAGCACACCATTCCTATTCAGTGCATCATCTGGGACATTAAGTTTCAACCATTGGCCAGGAAAATTGAGCCTGAGTTTCATGAAAGCATTGCAGTGACTTCTTGCATTTCTTCTACCAATCAGCTGATCAGCTTAATCAAGCAGCAGCCAGATGGAAAAATGAAATTAAATCTGCTGCAGCCCCTATTGACTTGTCTTTCTTGTCCCTCCTCAGGAGACTCCGAACTGCATGATCCTGTCCCTTCTTGCCCAGAGCACCCCTCCAGGCCTGGGCTTGACTACAAGCTTTTTGAGAGAATCTGGTCTGGAATTGCCACCTGCTCCTTTCCGTGGGGACCCTCCCAGTTTTATAACAGGCTGTCAAGATGCAGTGAATCTGATCTTTCTGACCCGTCTTCACATTGTTCATATCCAGCTAGAATAAAGATGCTGTAGGGGAGAAAGAAAATGAATACTTGGAAACAACCTGACCATATCTGCTTTCTCACTTCCAAATAATATTCACTTAATTATAGGGGGTGAAGAATTGGTTGTAGAAGTAAGAGCAGATCATTTTGAACAGAAACATTTTCCAGCTGTTTGAGAAAAAAATAACACAATGCCAATTATGTTTAAGAAACAAAAGTGAAGCCGTCCTGAATTAATATATAATGAAGGAAATGGTAATTATTTGATCCAAAGGTTTCCTGAATCACACTGTTCTAATGTCTTTGGGAACTGCTTCATGTTGAGAATAACACATACACAAAAGAATATGAGATGAAGTCCTGTTGAGGGCTCTGGAATTTTACAAATAGTGACTGTGTCTTTTAAGAATGATTAAATCTAGTGCTTTGTTCCCGTGCTTTTCTATCCAGGTCAGTTGCTTTGGAGAATACCATGTTTATTAAAAAAATGTGGAAACAGATGACAAATAAAATATAATAAATAACTGGAGTTTGTATATACATACCCTCCAAGAGTAGACAATGCACTTCTTGAAAAAAATGTGTCATTAAATTAAAATGCCAGGGATAGGATATGTCCCTATGGACCATTAGTCAGGGAGGCCCTAGAGTCCTTCCAAATGACATGGATTCTGCCATGTTTTTGGTTGCCCACCACAACTAGATGGTAAGGATCTATTGATGAAGACATGGCACACATTGCTGGTAGGGCATAGAGAAATCAAAGTGGGAATTTCCTAGAAATATCTTTGCTGCAACCTAGTAGCAGAAGGTGTGACATAGGCTCCTGAAAAAAAAAAAAAAAAAAAAAAGACAACAATGGTCTTAGAAACTGCGTGCTATAATACTGACCTGCTAAGTAAGATATGACCACACAAAGGTTAACAGTAGTAACCAATCACTTACTAATTGGATCTGAAGCCTGTTCCACAGGAGGAAATTTATATCTGATTGTAAACCTGGTGTAAACCCCAATGGCTGAGGAGGACAAGAGCCTGAGGATGGGAGGGACACTGTGAAATCCTGTCTTCTGGACAAGGACATCTCTGTTATACTCATGAATTCACTACACCTGTAGTCACCTGCAGAAGAACTGCCCAATATTAATCAAAGAATATTGATCAACATTTCAGCAGACTGCACTCATTGGACTTAGTAAGAAAAAGAAACTAAGCCTAGAAAGGCGACATGATGGTGAGAGTGGGATCTGTTGGAGGAGTCCTAGTGAAGAAGCAGTGTGTTGGTCACTGAAGAACTTCACGTTTCCCAATTCTTTTTAATAAAATATTTTTATTGATGTTCTGTCTATTTCATACATCATATTCAAGTCCAATTTTGACACATTCCCCTTTCCATGCCCCCACCCCACCCCAGTTCATGCATTCTGCCATTACATGTCTTGAATTTTTTTCTCAGTCTTTTTAAAAAAGTTTTCTCTGCAGAGGTTTATTGTATTGGGCAGAAGTTCACTGTTTCAGTATGTTCTTTGACCTAGTCCTTTTGTTGTTGTTCCCTCCCATTTGTGTTCCTCCAAAACATGCCCATATATACATCACATATATACCAAAATTATGACCTCTGAAAATAAACTGTATGTTAATTCCAAAGTATGTTTAGGGGTTCACATTTTCCCCTTTACTTTTATATTAGGCTAAAATATGAATACATACCCTCTACCCATATACTGCAATTACAAGGTCTAAAAATAAGTGGTAAGTGAATTCTAGAGCCCGTTAAAGGATTCTCACTGTAACAGCACAGTTGCTTGGGAAAAAGCTGTAGGAATGAAACTTTGTCTGTCTCAAGGCAAGGAACTATAAAACCTGTCCCAAGGAACCTCTGAGAGTTATCTGCTATCTCTCTATATCTATAGCTCCATAAGGTTGGGATATTGCAGTGTTTTCTTGCCTCACCTATCTCTGCAAAGTTCCAGAACCGGATGGCCCCTTCCCTTGAGGTAATCAGCAAAAATGTCACACCTCTAGTTTACTGGTTACACAAACAGGAGCTCTTCAGCGCCCCAGTAGGAGCCAAGGTGGCTTGCCCTTCCCTTCCTCCTGACCTCCACTTACTTGCCCAGAGCACAGTAGCCTTTAGTATAATAAACACATTGTTGGCATGAGTAAAACTGAGTCTATCTCCTGGACTTTCACCCGCTGAGTCCTTTTCCCACCCGGTAGCTTTCTCAGAGTTCCCTCCTCTCTCCTTGCCAGAGCTAAGCCTAGAGACTGTCAGCCTGCAGGAAGGAGACAGCCTTGAAGCTTGCAGTCCTGTAGAACTCCCAGCCTTGTTCTAGAAGAATATCTTGTGGATTATGGCCACACATGAGTAAAGGACCAACAGATGATAGAAATGACCCACACAAAGCAATTTTCCAATTCTGAAAGTTTATTTTTAGAAAAGCTGAATTTTATTTTCATTATTATTACAACACATACACAAAGAGATTCATAAACACAGAGAGAAATGCATATAGGTATTTATTTACTTTAACCATTGTGATGATTAATTTTGACATTTTACAGGAGTTTGTTTATAGGTTTATAGGTAAAAACTTAAGAGACATTAAGTATAGAGCTCCTGTACCACTCCTAGACCACAGGAACTGATCATGGAGATGTATGCCCTAGAGCTCTTAGTCTAAGGGATTTTTAGAGGACTTATGACAAAAACGAGACTGAGCCTTGAGGGTAAATTGTTCAGTCAGTTGTCCCTCCCACAAAGAATCCACGTGTCTTTCTATCCCAGCGGCTACATGTGAGGTTCTGGCAAACACTAGTGCCTCTGGCCAGAACATTTCTAACATGTGTTGACTCTGGCCCAGGCAGAATTGAAATCAGGACATGAATCAATATGTCTAGCTGGAACATTGCTAATATTTTTGGCCAAAGACTCTGTGTTGATTAGTTTTGATTGCTGACATGATTGGGTCTGTAATCAACTACTAATCACTCATCTGGACAGGCCTATGATGACATTTCCAGAAAGGGGTAACTGAGAGGAAAAGACCTTCCCTCAGTGTGATCAGCATCTTTCAGTGTTAGCCTGAAGGAGAAACAATGCTTCTTGCCTACCTGCCTTCTTCCTTGCTGGTGAGTGTATATATCTTGTTGCTGCTACTGCTATCCTTTGCTGATATCAAAACCCAGCTTCTTCAAGCTACCAATGTGGTCTGAGCACTAGTGGACTTCAAAGAATCCTCCAGAATTAGAGTGCAGAGTCATCCAGCTATACTGATTGAGCAGCTAGTGGGATATTAGTGTCTCCAGTGGGCAGATAGCCATTGTTGGATTACACAGACTGTATTCTGTAAGCCAATTGAATAAACTCTCTTTGTAATATATACTCATGCCATTGATTCTCTTCCACTAGAAATGCCATAAATATTCTTTATCAATAAATCATTGTTCTGGGGTTCACAGGTTGAGAACTGATGGTTCCTGCAGAGGACCCAGGTTAAGAGAAGTGGTGGCTCTTGCAAAAGACCCAGTGTGCTGGATAGCTTTAGTGTCAACTTGACACACCTGGGTTGAGGGAGCCTCAGTTGGGGAATTGGCTCCATTGGATTGGCCTGTGGCCACATCTGTGGAGAATTGTCTTGATTGTTGAGCAATGTGGGAGGGCCCAGCCCACAATGAGTGGTGCCACCCTGGGCAGGTTGTTGTGTATCATATAAGAAGGCAGGCTGGGAATGAGCCAGGGGAACAAGTCAGTGAACAGCATTCCTCCATGGCCTGTGCTCCTGCCTCCAGGTTCCTACCCTGAGTTCCTGCCTTGGGCTCCCTAAGTGATGAACTGTGACCCAGGAGATGTGAGCTGAATAAACCCTTTCCTCCCCAAGTTGGTGTCAGTCAGAGTGTTTTGTCACAGCAATGGAAGACAAACTAGAACAGAAATTGGTACCAGAGAGTGGTGTATTGCTGTGACAGACCTGACCTTGGTTTTTAGGGGAAGGATGTGGAAGCATTTGTAACTTTAGGCTACAAAAATCATTGAATGCCTAAAGATCATGGCTGTGGAAATTGGAACAGTTTTGCTGAAAGAGTTGTGGAAGATGGAGGCCTGGCTTGTGAAGTTTCTAGTTTCTGTTTTGTGTGTAATTTTTAAAATTTATTTTTAATTATTTATTTTCATATGTGTATGAATGTACAGTCTGCATGCAGGTTTGTGCACCCATGTGTGCAACACTGCAGAGGTCAGAAGAGGGAGTCGGATTCCCCTGGAAGATGGTTCTCAGCCACAATATGGGTGCTGGGGATGGAACCCGGGTCCTCTGCAAGAGCAGTTGGCGCTCTTAACCGCTAGGCCATCTCTCCAGCCCAAGTTTCTAGTTTCAAAGGGAAGCAGAGATCATCAGGTCTGTTTAATCTATGGGCTTTGGTCAGCTGGGGCTGAAGAATCAGCTGTAAGTAACAAAAGACCAGAACCTGAAGTGAATCCTTTGTTTTACTGGGACAATTGATGCTGGTTAGCTGGGGCTGAAAAATCAGCTCTAAGTAACAAGAGACCAGCATCACTGTGATGAAATCTTCTGGGAAGAATTTCTTCAGGGTCAGCACACCAGAAGCTGCGTTCCAGAAGGGGCCTGAGCCTCCATTTCAAGCCAGAAGCAGGACTTGGTAGTGTTTAAGAGTCTCCTATATGGTTCTGGTGTTGAAATTTGAGAAGGTCACAGAGAGCAGCCGAGGATTGTTACTGTGAGAGGTCAGGAAAAACCATTGGTGGAAGTGCACCTCAGTTGCAGTGAAGACCCCAGGATTGCAGGGGTCATGGAGAGAAGCTGAGGCTTTGCACCAGGAGAGGTCAGAAGAGAACGTTGGTGAAGGTGCTGCCTCAGTTTCAGTGGCAATGCCAGGACCATGGGACAACCACCAAGAGCAGCAGCAGGTGTGAAATGGAGTCAGCCTGGGCCTGCGAGTTGAGCTGTGTGTGCCAGGGACGGCAGAGCAGGAGAGGGGGAGCTGCTGAAACCCTTTGGAGCCCAGAAGATCATGAGTGAATCCCAGGTGTCCAGTCTTGAGCTATTTTGCTGGACTTAGGTTTTGTTTGAGAGTGCCTGATTCTTCCCTTTGAAATAAGACAGTACTTGTTTTGGATTTTACTGTATCCCACAGTTAAAAGACTTTGTTTTTGGTTTTCTTTTTTTATTGTTTTATATATAAGATTATGTTACAAATCAAATCTAGACCCATGTCCTCCTCCCTACCCCCCCACCCCACCAGAGCTCATGCATTCTGCCAAACATGTTTTTCATCTTTTTCTCAGTCTTTCTCAAAATTCTCAATATAGAGGTTGACTGTTTCTAGCATAAGTTCTCTGTTTCAGTCAGTTCTTTGATGCAGTCTTTTCTGTTATTGACCTTTCCAATATGCACCACTACCAACTACTTGGACAAAAGCTCAAGGAATCCTGAACAAGAAATACTACTAGGTAATTGGTGCTAGCATACACAGATGAAGGATACCATTCTTTGTTTGTTTTTCTGGGACTGTGTTACTCCACTTAGCATGATACCTTCTAGCTCCATCCATTTACCTGCAAAGTTCATGATGTCATCTTTCTTTATATAGAACTTTAGCATAGAACTCCATTGTATAGATGTACCACATTTTTCTCTATCCACTCGTCAATTGAGGGGCACGGGTTGTTTCCAGCTTTTTGCTATTGTGAACAAAACTGCAATAAACATGGCTGTGCATGTATCTCTGCAGTAAGATGACTCTTGTTGGTATATACCCAGGAGTGGTATGACTGGGTCAGATGGCAAACTCATTTTGAGTCTTCCAAGGGTTCTCCACACTACTTTCCATAGTGGCTGTACAAGTTTACATTCCCATCAGTAATGGATGAGTGTTCCCCTTTCCCCACAACTTCTCCAGCACTTGGTATCATTTGTTTTCTTTTTTTTTCCCTCTTTTATTTGTTTATTTTTTAAGGGATTCTACAATATAATAACACAGTTGTTTTCAGATAACATTGATGTTACTCAGTTTGCTGTACAATTAGGTAATTGGTGCATTTTTTTGAAGTAAGCCAAATTATTATGTACAAGCAAAGAATGTAAGTAACATTCATGTAAAACCAATTTGCAAGTATCTATGTCCAAATTTTGAACAATGCAAGGTTCCCATAGTCCAGTTGGAGAGGCTTGTATGCACAGGCATGTTGATCAGTTAGGATTCCAGACTATATTGCTGTAGTCTCATGAGTTACCCAATCTTTCTGCAGCCCTTATATTCTACCACACCTCCTCTTCCCCAATTTGTTCCCTAGGCTTTGGGAAAGGGGAACAGTGAGTGAGAAGCAAAATATCTCCAGACAAAGTAGACTGTTCTGCTTCTCATCCACCTGTGCCCATTTTCTAAGCCTAAGGAACAATCTGCGGAAGAGGGGGAGTGGTAGAATGTAAGGGCTGTGATTGGGGTGAAGGGTAAAACTACAGCAATATAGTCTGGACACTTATTTGATCAGCTTGATTGTACATTCAAGCCCCTCCAGCAGGATGGTGGGAGCCTTTGGCTGTGTGGGTTTGGGCACAACTGCTTGCAAATTGGTTTTATATGAAGGACGCTTGTACTAAAAAAAAAAAAATTAAAAAAAGGAGCTAGATACTAAAAAGCCTATAAATCAGGTTTTCATGCCAGGCCTGAAGAAGGCCAAGAGCTTGGAGGAAGATAGTCATTAAAATCCACTATGTAAGATTTGCAGGCTAAAAGGGTATACTTAAAAATAACATATATTTATATAAAGAGGTATTTCAGTAGAGATTTATACAGAAATACATAATAAACCGTATAAGTTAATGGATTTGATTTCTCTGAAGTCATAGTCCAATCATATAGCTTTAAAGAGCAAAGTGTATATTGGGTAAAATTTATGTGGCAGGTACTCAACTCTGCCCAAGCTTTATCCACATATTATAGGATATTTTAAGGCTTAGTGAAATGTTTAGATTAGTTAAACTTGGTTGTAGGTTTCGGTTTCAGTAAAAATGGTAATACATTTAAACTAATTGGGAATATAAAATGTTAATTGTTTTATTTATAATTTGTATTGAACTTCCAACAGTAACTTTGGGATTAAGGTACACAAATGGTCTCTATATTTTTCTGAATTATACAAAATCACATTGTAACACTTTCTTTTACTTGTAGGACGATTTAAAGGAATTAAGTTTAAATTTACTTCCCAAATAAGTAGCATACAGTCAATGAGAAACAGTTTGCTTAATTTTAATGAAAACTTATGCCTTGGCTCCTATTTATGGGTGTGTGTAATACAACTTAGGCATCTATAGGTCAAAACATAAAAATTAAAAAAAAACAAAAAGAGGGAGGTGGGACGTGGGAGGTGGGGTAGTATGCCTTCTGGAATACAAATGGAAAACTCTGTGTTCCAATCCTACTGATAAATTTTCAATTTTGAGATCTTGAAACTAACAATGGGAGGAGATTTGTATGTTCCCACACAGGTAAAAACACCAATCTAAATGCCTGAAAACGTACAACTTTTGGCTTTGCCGGATGGACTGGGAAATGCCAGCAGAGAGGCTGACCCATCTGAACATTAAAGAAAGCAGAACCTCAGACTGCCTGAGTCACAGACACTGAGTATCTGAGTTCTATTGGGGTTAACTGTTTATAATGGGCTCTAATGAAGTTTACCTTCCAGATGCTGAGAAACCTTCCTACCTCTCCCCTTTATAGGAAAAATAAAAACATGATGGTACTGAAAAACATGATGGTACTAACTGTAAACTAGAGCCAACTGATATAGTGGTAATTTCTTATAAAACAAGCATAACTGCCCTTTTATAATTGACCGATAGGCATAGGAACTGTGAAAGGATTATTCTCTATCTAGTGCCAAATTCAATAGTAAAGTCTTCATAAGCCATGTAATTAAGCAAAATATATTAGTATAGGAAAGCTCTGATATCAGCAATGAATTATTCTGCCTAGGAGATGTGGGCTAGGGGATTCAACCCCCCCCCCAAATTATAAAGGCCTTTTGCCTATAAGTGGGATATATGCAAGGAGAAAGGCAGTAAGTCCCTGTTGTTGAAAACCTGGTGTGAGCATGAAAAATGTTATGAGACGTCACTTGCTAATGTACAACTGGCCTCTGAAATGCCAAAGAACGTTACCAAAGGCCACTAAAGCAATACAGCAAAATATTGGTCTCCTTGAGACAAGCAAGACTCCTCCATCAGTATCAGCTACACCTCATCTGCCTGGAGATACTGTGCAACAGTGGCAGCCATGTGTCTATATATCCCAAATCTAATTGGCTATTAGCTCTCTCCTTGGAGGAATAACTCACAGCGGATGCCACAAGCTTATGTCCTCTAGTGGTTAGGAGATGTTATAAGCCACAATAAGAACTTGTCACCCTTTGTAGAGAAAGCACAGTTTGTGGATTAGCATACCATCCAAACATCTGTGTCTATGCTCACAGCTTAGCTTGCCATAATAATTTGTACTGCTTAAATGCCTGTATGTCCAATTGCTTGTGCTTTGTTGGTATGACTAAAAAGGTATCACTGGATAAGCTGTCAACCCATGAAGGGAAACAACCTGAACAGACTAGAGTCCAAAATGACATCTCCAGAGAAAATAGACAGTTAAAAGACTTTTAATAGACTGAACTATTTTTTTTTTGTCTTTCCAAGACAGTGTCTTCCTGTAGCCCCAGCTGTCCTAGAACTCACTCTGTAGACCAGGCTGGCCTTGAACCCACAAAGATCTGCCTGCCTCTCCCTCCTGAGTGCTAGGATTAAAGGGGTGCACCACCATGCGTGGCAATAGACTGAACTTTTAAGCGTTTGGACATTTTAAGGACTGTGGGGCTTTTAAGGTTGTACTGACTTAGGCTGTGATTAATATTAACATCATACTTTGGGGATAAGAACTGGAAAGGTGGTGGTTTAATAGTGATGTGTTTTGTGTGTCAAGTTGACAAGGGGTGGGCTTGTGATGGTTAATCCTGGGTGTCAACTTGACTGGACTAAGGAACAAATAAGAGAAAAAGGATCTTCGGATTGGACTACCTCCACCGGGATGGCCCACCCAAATGTGGGTGCTACCTTCTGCTGGCAGGCAGTATTAAAGGCCATAGCAGAGGGAGCTGGCCCCTTTTTTCCTGTGGCTTGTCTCTCTCTCTCTCCAAAGGGGGGAGTACTTTTGCCAGGAGATACAGCAAATGTTCCATTGAACTGGAAGCTAAGACTTCCCCCTGGCCACTTTGGGCTTCTACTGCCCTTAAGCCTACAGGCTAAGGAAGGAATAACAGTAGTAGGAGGAGTGATTGATCCATACTACCAAGGGGAAATTGGACTTTTTCTTCAGAATGGGGCAAGGAAGATTATGTCTGGAAGGCAGGAGATGCTGTAGGGCTCCTTCTGGTGCTACCATGACCTATGATTAAGGTCAATGGGAAACTCTAACAACCCATCCATACAGGACAATAAATGGCCCAGACCCTTCAGGGATGAAGGTATGGGTCAGTCCTCCAGGGAAAGAGCCAAGACCTGCAGAGGTGCTTGCTGATGGTGGGGGAAATACAGAATGGGTAGTAGAAGAAGGTAATCATAAATATCAGCTGAGGCCATGGGACCAGTTGCAGAAATGTGGATTATAATAGATATTAACTTTTGTCCTATTTGGTTAAGAATGTGCTTGTTCATATACATACGTATATTAAGCAGATACTTGTGTTGTTCCCTTTTGAATGTGCAACTGAGATAAGTGTTAAGTGTTGTCATATTTAGGTTATTTGATACTGAAGGACTAAGTGTTCCTCAAGGACATTACCATCTACTCTAAGATATAATGCTTTGCTATTGCACATGAGACACTTATAACATGTTAGGTGGAATTATGACCTTGCCATTGTTTGCAATTGACATTTAAACATAACATAAGGAGAGGCTATGTATTGGGTGTCAACTTGACAAGGGGCGGACTTGTGATGGTTAATCCTGGGTGTCAACTTGACTGGACTAAGGAACAAATAAGAGAAAAAAGGATCTTTGGATTGGACTACCTCAACGCGGATGGCCCACCCCAAATGTGGGCATTACCTTCTGCTGGCAGGCAGTATTAAAGGCCATGGCAGAGGGAGCTGGTCCCTTTTTTCCTGCAGCTTGCCTCTCTCTCACTGGCGAGTTTGTCTTGCTGCTGTGATCAACCCTTTGGATCCCAGCGTGTACTGAGACTGGCAGATCTCCTGGAATCTATCGGGCCTGCAGCACCAGATTGGGACTACTGAGACATCCAGCCTTGTGGACTGAGCAGGTCCCTGGATTCTCAGCCTCTCCAGTGCAGCACAGCTACTGTTGGACTCCTTGAAATCTGTCACGTGAGCAAATCAATAAATTGTATATAGCTATATATTCATCCTGTTGTTTCTGTTTCTTTAGAGAACCCTGACTAATACACCCAGGTTAAGAGTAGTGGTGGCTCTTGCAAAAGACCCAGGTTAAGAGAAGTGGTGGCCCTTGCAGAGGATCCGGGTTTGCTTCCCAGAACCCACATAGAAACCAACAGTCTTCTATATCCAGTTCCAGGGTCTCTGATGCACTTTTCTGATCTCCATGGCCGTTGCATGATATGAATGCTCTACACACCTATAAGCAATACACACAATATCTCCAAGGTATAACTTATGCTAATAAACACTGATATCCTTGTTTAGGAATAAGAATATTTGGTGGAACTCAGTTTAAGATTCATTAGCTATACTTCAGTGATAAAGATGTTTGGCAATAATCATTAGCCCTACTTCTGAGTCTGGAAAAAGCTAATATTGACACAGACTACTCAGTTGAGCATTTTTCTCAGAACTTACTCTGGCAAAGTAAATGTTCTAGGGACTACACAAGTGACAATTTACAAGAAAACTGTAGTAACAGCTTCCACCTGTACTAATTGATAGGCTAAAACTGCTTAGACTATAACAGCTCTAGGTTTCTGCATCAATTTTCTACCAGATGCACATAAACAAAGTTTCAAACCTGTGTTATACATAGAATTACTTTATGCTATTCACTGAGCCAATTTTCTTTTTTTTTAAATTTTTTTATTAATTTTATTTATTTTTGTGTGTGTATGAATGTACTGTCTGCATGCAAGTCTGTGCACCCGTGTCGTGCATTGCCGCGGAGGTCAGAAGAGGGTCTCGGATTCCCCTGGAACTGGAGTTCTCCTGGAATTGGAGTTACAGACGGTTCTTAGCCACCATGTGGGAGCTGGGGATCGAACCTGGGTCCTCTGCAAGAGCAGTCGGTGCTCTTAACCGCTAGGCTATCTCTCCAGCCCCGCTAATTTTCTTAATATAAATAATTCTCTAATAGAAATAAAATTAGGCTGGGCATGGTAGTGCACACCTTTGATCCTAGCACTTGGGAGGGAGAGGCAGGAGGATCTCTGTGAGCTCAAGGCCAGCCTGGTCTACATAGTGAGTTTCAGGCCAGCTGGGGCTATGGAGAGAACCTATCTCCAAAATACCAGAAGAAAAAAAGAAATAAAATTAGATAATCTTAAATTGCATGTTCATTTAACTATAATATGGCAACATTCCAATATTGACCCAGGATCCAGAGTTAATCAGCATGCCAGGAGCACCTGTGACTTCAGTCACAATTGATTTTATATAAAACACTAGCAACTATAAACCATTGGTGCTCACATAAGCTAAAACAGATTTCTTGATATCCACAGACTATGTAATGTTTAAAGAGTGGTTTTCATTTTTATTTTAAAATTGGATGGATGCAGCAAATGAAGCAAGGCAGGTATTCTAATAATATTGAAGATTCATCTGTAAAGTAATCTTTAATAGGTTGTTTATGGGCACATTTAGAAGGCATACACAATTCCAAAAAAAAAAAATTCTCTAGTGTCTAAGAATCTGTCCTTCAAAAATTACCAAAGGAAAACCAATATTACTTCCAGCTGAAGTCAGGAATGTTTTACAAATGAGACGTATGCCAAAACAAATTATTAATTTAAACTTACAAAGCTTTTAAAGGATTCAACACTTTATATGTACTACTGACCTAAAGAGTGAAGAATCAGTTAATTGGGAGCATTGTGTTGGCATGTAAGCTACAACAGATATTTCAACTGGGCTTAAGGCAAATTTGACAGTTTTTTTTACTAAGAAAAATATCTGAATATACATATTATACGGTCATAAAAAGATTTCTTAATATTCCATGTATTTTTCTCTGAGAAGACACATTAAAAGGAAACATAATTAAGATTCTAGTTAGTGTAAGAAATATTATACATACCCATTACTGCTAAACTTTCTTTTGAAAGTTAACTCTTACAATTGCATTTACTTGAGTAGAAAATCATTTTAAAATAAATATCTAAATTTATGATTATATTTTAAGAACAGGTACAATACTTTATTTTAAAATATTTTATTTATTATTTTTAGTTTTATGTATATGCATTTATTTCCTACATGTACCATGTGCAGCCATGTTGTGTGAGTTTTGAGGAGGACAGATGAAGGTATTCCAGCCCCTTGAAATAGAGTTATGGACAGTTGTTAGCGTCCATGTGGGTGCTGGGCTTCGAATCCAGGACTTTTGCAAGAGCAGTCAGTGTTCTTTTTTTTTTTATTTTTTTTATTAATTTTATTTATTTCTGTATGTGTATGAATGTACTGTCTGTATGCAAATGTGTGCACCCGTGTCGTGCAATGCCGCGGAGGTCAGAAGAGGGTGTCAGATTCCCCTGGAACTGGAGTTCTCCTGGAATTGGAGTTTCAGATGGTTCTCAGCCGCAATGTGGGTGCTGGGGATCGAACCCGGGTCCTCTGCAAGAGCGGTCGGCACTCTTAAGCGCTGGGCCATCTCTCCAGCCCCAGTGTTCTTAACCACTAGGTCCTCTCTCCACCCCAAAAATTTATTTTAAAAGTATGTCACTAACTTGTTCCTATGAAATATCACTAGAGGAAATAGGCAGCAATTAAATATTTCATATTAAAATATGTTAATTTATAAAATTTTATGAAGTCCTAAGGGACACTTTTGTTTCAGGGTAATATTTTACATATTTTCTTTCATTTTAGGTTGCTATTACTTTTTATTCTATCCTTATTATTTCTTTTCCGAGAAAAGATATCACACTATAGCCCAAATGGGCTAGAGCTGGCTTCAAACTCATGATAATTCATGGGCACTAAGGATGTGGTTCACTGGCCGAGCAATTCCACAGCCACCAGGAGGCATTGTGAAATACAAAGTGTGAAGAAGGAAGGAAGGGAGGGAGGGAGGGAACAAGAAAGAAAGAGAGAGAGAGAGAGAGAGAGAGAGAGAGAGAGAGAGAGAGAGAGAGAGAGAGAGACTGAGTCAAGGCAAGGGAGTTAATTTGAGGATCACTGGTCTACACAGGGAGAGATACTCTCAAACATAAATGAAGAGTACATTCCTAAGGTGACAAGTTTTTCAAAGAAAATCGTTACTTATAAAATATACAGTTTGGGGGATAAAACCTGCTCTCTTCTCCTAGCCTACCACAGGTTACCCTTTGCCTGGAGTCCAGCCCCATCGCTGAATCAGGGTGGAGACCTCCTTCCCCTCCCAAGCCTCCTTCCCTGCTCTTCAGCCTCACGCAGGGCAATTACCACCTTCTCTGCAGCCTCGATGTGCAATACCTCACACATATTCGCTCCCATAGCAACTGTGAGCACTCCATCAGGGCGCTCAGCCACTCCAGCCTAATCACCCATTCACATCCCATCCCCCACCCACTCCAACTCCCTTGACTACAGCTCTGGGTTGGTGGGGGGTGGGGTGGGGGGTGTTTTTGTTATTGTTTTCAATCTCCCTGTTTCCAGTGCCTTGCCCACTACTCAACACACAATGTGTCTGTGGGTAGAGTGACTGGAGCCGCCTCCCTTTCTAAGCATGTGCCATCCCAGAGGGAGGGGAGGGAACACAGCCCTTCCTCAAAAATCTTCCCCACAGCAAATAAATAAATAAATAAATAAATAAATAAATAAATAAATAAATAAAATGAGTTAAAAAAAAATATACAATAGTATTCAAGATAACAGTATTCCAGACAGTTGTATGTGTATCACTTTTAAAATTTTCACCCTGTGGTGCGTTCCAATATGTTTCTACAAGGTAATTTCAGAGAAATACTAAGTTTCCATGACTTTGCATACAGTAAAATCTCTCAATCTCTGCCTGTTTAATTCTATTCCATTATTCCACACCTCAATCTTTGAAAATAATGGATAACTAAAAGGTAAAAACAATCAACAATGCTACAGATTCTCAATTAGATTCATCCATGCATCAGGGAGTCATTGAAAAAATTTGGTTTATACCATACATGTGAGGTTGTTCTTGTTGCTATATCAAAGCCAAAAGATATGCATGAGATGTTAAGAAACTCATTCCCTCCCAGTTGTGGATCACCATGTGAGATAAAGTTCTTCAAATAATCCTTTCAAGCTAAGGTGTCGACATAATTCATTTCTTTCTAATGGTTGTTTCTAATAGTTGTCCTAACTGTATTTCCTCTGAATGTATATCTTTGTCTGAGAATGTCTCTCAGTAAAGATAGTAATGGCACTGAAATATGACCCAAGATATTAATGTTAATTTAACTTGATTTTCTCTGTAAAAACCCAATATCCGAACAATATAGTGTTTGAAGTAATGGGATAGAACATATATATTCAACTCACAGCATTATGTAAATGGTCAAGAAGACAAATAGTTGGATTCATTTTCTATTGCAACTTTTAAAAGTTTGTACATAGATACAGCATGGGCTTCCATAAGATATACATCTACTTCCAATGGAAAAATCAATATTGCTGTCAGTACTCCAATTAAGCAACATGGTAGATATTATTCTCTATTATATACAATAATGATTTATTTCATATGTCTATTTTTCTAGGGAATATATTGAGTTTGGTAAAATAGCAGTTTAGATGTTTCTGTGAACATATTTTTAATGTCATTAACACTTAAAACAAGACAGCTGTTAGTAAACAAATGAATATTCAAAGTGAAGTTCAGCTTCATCCAAACAGGTAAGGTCTTTGGAATAAAAGATATCCTATCACAAGACTGAAATTTAGATTCTAAGCCCAGGTTTTCTGTCACCCTATAGATTTCAAATTCAAGACTATGACATCAAATCTTAACAGAATATCTAGTGTGATAGAGAGTCCATACATTTCAAACTTTCCACCTTCTATAATCCTATGAGGTAATTATTTAAAAATCTCTCCTCTACATACTGATATGAGAGAATGATAGCATATTTTGTCTATAAACCACTTATAAAAAGTGTTTTGTATGTATTCTATATTAATTATATAAATGAATGCAAACTAGGTTAGCTCTGGCAACACAAATCCAAATTGACACTTAACATTCATTCAATTTCCTCACCTGTGGTTGGCCAAAACAAGGCATTCATAAGTCTTCCATGAGATTGCTTTAACTTGTCTGGGCCTGGTGATCCATTCCTTTAATCCTAGCACTCAGAAATCATAGGTAAGAGGATTTTCATGTGATCAAGGTCATCCTGGTCTACATAGTGAGTTCCCAGGCCAGCAGGAGCTGTTTGTTTTTGTATCAAAAAACAAAGAAGCGAACAAACAAATCTAAAAAAGTGTTGCTTTTACCTGCTCTTCTTTGCTTCTGTCCACAAGACACGTGACATTTTTAGTTGTAGCTATGTAGTTAGCCCTGTCCACATAGTCCAACCTTACTGAATGAGAAAGAAAAATGCAATCTCCTAAGTTCAGCAGGAGGTTCAATTTATGTATTTTTAAAGCTAGCATTGCCTATCACAAAGCATTAATAAGTAGTTAAAGAAATATAAATAACCATAGAAGAAAATCTATTTTATTAACATTGTGTATCTTTTATCTTTTCTATATGTCTCCAACCTATTTGCTACCTTGAAATGTGGCCTTTATGATCTTATTACTTGTTATGAATATCAGACGTGTAATAATATGGAATAATTAAAGGGAAGGACTAATTGGAAGAAAAAGAGCTCTGATTGAATTTTGCCCCTTTGTTCTAGTTTGCTTTCTATTGCTGTGATTAAACACTGATCAAAAGCAACTGGAGGAAAGGGTTTGTTTCATTTTATAACTTACAGTTCACCATGGAGGGGAGTCAGGGCAGGAGTTCAAGGCAGAAATCTGGAGGCAGGAATGGAAGCAGAGACCATGGATGACAGCTGCTTACTGGCTTGCTCCTCTGGCCTGTGCTCATGATGCTTCCTTAAACAACTCAGGATCACCTTCTCAAGGGTGGCAACATATGTAGTAGGCTGGACCCTCCCACATCAATCAACAATAAAGAACACGGCTTACATACATACCCACAGACCAATTCAATAGAGTAACCCCCCCCCCCCCCCTGTGGGGCTCTCTCTTCCCAGGTGTTCCAGGTTGATAACTGAAGCTAACCAGTGTAACTTCCTTATGAGCTATGCCATGAATGCCCACAATTTATCCACATTGGTCAGCTTCTTTTAGACTCAATGACATGATCTGTCTCACAATATAAAGAAATTGGAGGTGTGCTCTAAATTTACATAAGGCAGAAAATAAGGAGCTGGAGAGATGCCCCAGTGGTTAAGAGCCCCCGTTCATTCAGACTACCAACGTTTGGTTCCCACATTGCATGGCTTACTATTTCCTTTAAGTCCAGTACCTGAGGATCTTATGCCTGTTTCTGGACACAGAGGCAGACAAAGGCAGATTACAGGCAGGCAGGCAGACAGACAGACAGACACACACACACATATACACACAAAATAAGTATAACATCTTAAAGCCTAGCTTAGGTGTGTCTACTACATAAGTATTAATAAGTTATACTTTTATTTTTTGCACTGACTTTGTTTGAATGCTTAAGTAAATGTTCATTTTTTCATAGAAGTACTTGACTGAAGCTTTGCTAAATGGATTGAAGCTGCTTCACAACCCAGTGCTGCGTGCAATCCTCCATTACTTCCTATGCTTTCTACATCTCAGCTTCAAATATTCTCTTACAGGTTATAAAGCTAAGGTTGTTCTTGTACATATTCTTGTTGTACTGTATTTCTTAGACACTTATAATGAAAAAATTCACATTTTAAGTGTATCTATTTATGAACACTTTCTATTAGATATGTTTTGAGAAGTTTCAGAAGATCAAGTGTCAAAGTACTGAAAACATGAAACTTTTACAAAATAATAGCTATTGGCTAATAGATGCTCCAATCTTATAGCCCATGACTCCTTGACTCTGACAATTTTTCACTTGAAATAAATTTTTTTCACAAAAAGTCTACAATATATAAAAATTTGAAGTGAAATGCAGCTTTAGATTTGCACAAACATGAGATTTCATCCTGGGGACAGCATATTGAGCGCTCACTGCATGGCTACAGAGACTCTCTCCTAACTCCTGGCTAACTTTTCTCTAATAACAATGACTATTTGCAAATTATATCTTTAATTTTTAAAAATTAATAAAACATTGATATCTACAAAGCAATTGAGAATATAAGACAAAAATATAAGTCGAAGGTAAGCCAATTGTGAACAGGAGTGTGCATCTATGTTTGTGCATGCATGTGTGTGTCTGTGTAGGTGCATGTGTTTGTGTGTGCATCTAGCTCTGTGTGTGTGTGTGTGTGTGTGTGTGTGTGTGTGTGTGTGCATGTAAGGAGTGGGTCTGCAAGGATAGAGGAAGCCAAACAGGAAAGGAAACGCAAAAGGGCATTATACTAAAACCTGTCAATCCAGCATTTAGAGTAGGAGTTTTTACATGATATCAAGCCAAAAATAATTATAATTAAAAACACAGAATTTCATGCACAAGGAAATGTTATTTAGCATTTTGGAAATGACACCACTTGGTTATTCAAGACCAGGCATGATATTTTAAATTTTTTCAAACAATCATACTTTCTTTGATTTTCTTGACATTTATATATCTCTTATTTAAATTTTATTTTCCACTTTTAACAATCTCCAATAAATTGCCAACAGTTTCCAGGCTAGGGCTGGCCTGCTGCCCATTTTACTTGCTCCATGCTGGACTCTTGCTGGCGTGGATCTTGTACACTACGCCACGATTGGTACAAGTTCACACAAGCAAGCTTCCAGTGTGCTGAAAACCTCTGTTTCCCTATGTTCACGGGCTAACCCGGCCTTATGAAATCTTTCTATGCCCTCTTCCACAAAGGTCCCTGAGCCAACGGTGGTTTAATACTGGAGTTTAATACAGGAGTCCTATCCAGAGACATACTACAGTTTCTTATTCTCTAAAATAGCCAATTGTAGCCTTCTGTATGCATCATAATCATATTCTATAAGGACGCTTCACTAGTAAGAGTTGAGGGATTCACTAGTATTTTCTCCACCCACTGTTCCTCTATGTTCCACAAACTTTAGGTCTAGAGGTTCCACTGTAGAGATGATACTTCTGGGTGAAGGAGAGTAGATGTTTATGATCTCTAGGTAGACTGACCAGACTCCAGTGGATGAACTTGCAGAGAAGGGCATCTGGGTATAAATGCTTGAGTGGATAGGACTTAACATATATAACAGAAAGCATGAGGTCTTGTGGGGAGATGGGATCCTAGATGGAGGAAGGATTCTATGTTTGACTGAAGTTTCAATAAAAATATTTAAAATTTCCTGTTTTAATGCACGAGGACACATTAACTATTACATCATTTTCCTTAATCCAAATTAAGAAAAACAGAGTACATATTTCATCATGAAAGGCACAGTGTTAGGCCTCTGCATACAGAGGATGCTGGTGATCTGTAGGATGGTAGGGTCCTTTGACAGCCACAGCCTCAGATGAACTCATTCAAAATCTACCAAGTTATAAATGTTGCTGACCACCTCTGCCTTTATACTAGCTTATGGTAGTGTATATTTTGTGTACATAATTAGAGAATATACAGTTAACTACATGGGTTTCATCTTTATTTATAATTGAATGAAATTCCATTGTTTATTATGATTTATTTTTGCTTTCTTTTCACCCTTATTTTGGTCATTTTGAATCAAGGTTTTTCTGTAGGTTCAGCTGTCCTGGGACTCACTATGTAGACAAGGCTGGCCTTGAACTCATACAGATTCACCTGCCTCTGCCTGCATAATGCTGGGATTAAAGTGTGCACCACCACACCAGCACTTCACATTTTCATATCTGTTCATCCATTTCTGTACATCTAAGAAAATTCCATTTCCTTGCTATTGTGAAAAGATTTGCAATAACTATTTGTCTGCAGCAAGACATATATTAAATGATATTTCCTTAAGCCAACTCTTATTTATACTCAACCTATGCTGACAGTTATCAATTATCACATTTATGAGACAATATTTTAATAATATGTTAATATAAATTTTAGCCATGGAACCAACTCCAAAATTTTAATTCTCAAACTTCAAAGAATTTTATGACTATGAGAAAGGCAAGGTGATAAAGGACATATTTACCACACTAAATCAATTTATATAAAACCTATACCAAAGAAATTAGACCTTACATGTTAAGAGCCATATTATACTGTGCTTATTATCTCATGGATTTACATACTTGTTTTGGAATTACTCAGTATATTAATGATTGTGCTGTCTGAAATAGCTGTGAGAAACAATTTAATAGGGTTCTGCTCACATAAAGGAAGGGTTCTTAGCATCTCATGTTATAGGCTTTATTGTCTTCTCATTCCTAAGAATACTCTCCCCTCCCTTATAAATAAACATAGATTCCCTCAGCTCTTCAACCAGGTGTCTAGGCTTAGGACTAGCTTCCTATTTTTCTTCATTATGATTTTGTTTCCAAATTTTTGGCTAATTGTACCCTAGCCATACCTCTATAAAAAGTCCCCTCAATAATTCTTTTCTGGTTATTCATGCAGATTGTCAAATATTTTTCTTTCACAGAGCCTTATAAATACAGTTTATCTCTTAGAAAATGAACTTTGCAAAAATAGAGCTCTGATTTGTAGGGAGGAGTGAACATTAAATTATACAGGACAGTTAAATTAATCAGAAGTCATTAAGTTCTGAATGCCATAAAATCAACTCCAAATGCCTTTCAAAACCACAATACAGCAAAACAAAATAAATATGAAATATATTTACTGTCTTGGCTATAAAATGTTGACAACGTTTCTTGCTCGTTTCACTATGTTCTCAGATCTGTTGTCTTCGTTTTCTTACAGAACTCTGCCTGCACTGCAGCACCTTGAGCACCCACACTGCTTACACAGCTCTACCTCTCAGAAGAAAAGAGACATATGTTTCAAGTCCCTCACAGGTCTCTCATTTAACTCGTTGATTGGTGTGCATAGTTCTTTACTAAAAATTTTGTGCAGGAGCAAATGATTCTCTGAATCCCATGTCTGGGTTAAGTATTTGGATACTTGTATTTAAGCAGAGACTGATATATGTAGTTGGGATCCTGTAGCCTTTTCAGATGTGCCTCTGTTCTAGTTTGTCTTTAGTTGCTGAGACAAAACACTCTGACAAATTCCTTCTTGGGGAGGAAAGAGTTTATTTGGCTCACAGTTCATTACTGAGGGAGCCCATCATAGGAACTCAAGGCAGGAACCTGGAGGCAGGAGCTGAAGCACAGGTCATGGAGGATTGCTGCTTACTGGCTTGTTCCCCTGGCCCATGCCCAGACTGCTTTTTTATTCTGTACATAACAACATGCCCAGGGGTGGCACCACCCATAGTGGGCTGGGCCCTCCAACATAACCCAACAATCAAGACAGTACTCCACAGATGTGGCCACAGGCCAGTCCAATGGAGCCAATTCCCCAATTGAGGCTCCCTCAACCCAGATGTGTCAAGTTGACACTAAAGCTATCCAGCACAGCTTCTTTTATTGCACAATATGCATGTGAGATTCCACCTTGCCTTTCTTTGACTAGATAGCTCATTTTTTTCAGTGCCCACTTTTAGTTTCTCCCTGGCCAATTACACTGTTTCTTTTCTACACCTACATTACCCTATGCCTACTTGTTGGAATTACTTCTCCTGGATTATGTCTGGATTTCAACAATAAAACATTAATGAACAAATTATAGAGATAGGTACAGGGAGCTGGTGTTTGAAGAATCAGAAACAAAAATCCTACTGGATTTTTTTTTATTAATTATCTTAGATGTACCTAAGATTGTATACCTCCTATATACCCTTTATTTAAAGGCCTTGTGAGGGAATAAGGTTCTAGTCCATTTTGGTAGTGTCAAGAAACTCAACTGATATGCGATGTAGTAATATTTTATTTGTTTTATAAGAAATTATCACAGAATGTGATGGTACATGACTTTAATCCCAGCAGGTAGATCTCTGAGCTCAAGGCCAGCCTCATCTACATAGTGAGTGCCAGAACAGCTGGGGCTACAAGGAGACCCTGTATCAATAAATAAATAAAAAATAAATTATCAATGGTGTCCCATAGTGCTGCACCATTTTGCATTCCCAGTACTGATGACTTCGAGACCCCATGGCTTTACATCCTTGCCAGCATTTACTGCTTCGGTCTTCTGAACGTCAGTCATTTTCATAGTTGTGAAGAAGAATCTAATTGTTTTAATTCATGTGGTTAATTTAATTCTGCATGACATATATCGTGGAACTCTTTTTCCTTTGTATCTATAAAACCCTTTGATAAGATCTCTATTATCTTATTTTCGGACTGTTTCAAAGGGACTATTCATTTTCTTTTTTCTCAAATGGGACCCATCAGTACATCCATGGTGTTTGCTTTTGTCCATTCTTTAGTACATTAAATAGCTGTTCTAAATTCCTCCTTTATTGCAGTCTTTCACCAAATAAATTTCACCAAAAATCCAATAGGATTTTTGTTTCTGATTCTTCAAACACCAGCTTCCTGTACCTATCTCTATAATTAGTTCATTAATGTTTTATTGCTGAAATCCAGGCATAATCCAGGAGAAGTAATTCCAACAAGTAGGCATAGGGTAAGTGTAGTTGTGGAAAAGAAACAGTGAAATTGGCCAGGGAGAAACTAAAAGTGGGCAAGGCCAGTGCATTCTCAAAGCCCCCTCTGCCTGATGGTTCCAGGATGCTCTCCAAAGAGTGCCATCAACTGTCCAAGTGTTCAAATACTGATATCATGCATATCATTTCAGGTAAGAATAGTGAACTGCAGTTATACATTTATCCTCTCCAACTGGGAGTTAGGCTCTGATAAAAATCACAAAAGCGGGCTGGAAAGATGGCCTAGCGGTTAAGAGCGCCGACCGCTCTTGCAAAGGACCCGGCTTCGATCCCCAGCACCCACATGGCGGCCGAGAACCGTCTGAAACTCCAATTCCAGGAGAACTCCAGTTCCAGGGGAATCCGACACCCTCTTCTGACCTCCGCGGCATTGCATGACAAGGGTGCACAAACCTGCATGCAGACAGTACATTCATACACATACGGTATTAAATAAAATTTAAAAATTAAAAAAAAATCACAAAAGCATCTTTTAAGGAAAGTCTGATCAAGAACAGATGCTCTGAAATATTTCAATGTGGTCACTCTATCCTCCTTTATCAGAAAGTAGGGGAAAATTATTCTGTTCTTCATTATGTGCACCTTGTTATACACCTAGGAAGTAAATTACAACTCTAAGATTTATCTACTCTGAGCCCATAGCAATTCCCCAACTAATGTTCAGAACCATGGACTACTGGATCTTAGAGAGGTTCCTGGCACCAGCTCCTGTGGCACTTGTGCTTCTGGCATTGTCTGTGTCCACCTATCTATGGATTTGTTTTCACTCCCTATGTCTTCATATCTGTTTCGTAATTGAGGAACAGTATTCTGCATTGTGACCACCCTCCTTCCTTTCATCCTTCCATGTTCTTTTCATCACATCCTTTCTTTTTCATTTTTTAAATTTTTTTTTGGAGTTTTTGTTCATTTACATTGTCACTCAACCTTTTCAAGTTCCCCGCGTTCTCTTTGTTGTGACCTGCTATCATTGGCATTCAGTGCATTTCTCACTTTGAACAGTCTATTTTCCAGTCCTAGGATTTTGATCAGATCTGTTGTATGTCTTCCGTATTTATATTTAACCTGCTCATATCTTAGCTTAATAAGACTGTAAACTATGGGGCTGGAGAGGTGGCGTAGCGGTTAAGAGCTCCGGCTGCTCTTGCAGAGGACCTGGGTTCGATTCCCAGCACCCACATGGCAGCTGAAAACCGTCTTTAGCTCCAGTTCCAGAGAATTTCCGACACCCTCTTCTGACCTCCGTGGCATTGCACGACACGGGTGCACAAACCTACATGCAGACAGTACAATCATACACATACGGAAATAGAATAAAAAATTAAAAAAAATAAGAACGTGAATTATATAGTGAAGTGTGTGCATGCCATTGTCATCTGAGATGATCATGCCTATCAATTCTGAGTCAGTATTATATCTTTTTAATATAATGATTTATTGACATTTTGTGTATTTCAGACATCATTTTTCAGTTCAATTTAGACATATTCCCCTTTCCCTTCTCCCCACCTGACCCTGGATTATGCATTTTGTCATAAATGTCCTGCATCTTTCAGTCTTTTTTTAAGTTTAGGAATTCACATTTTCCTCCTTTAATTTTATATTACTCTAAAATATGAATACATATTTTCAACCCATATACAGTAATTAGAGTCTGAAAATAAGCGATGAGTCAATTCTAGAGCTCATTAAAAGATTTACATTATAACAACATAGTTGCTTTCAGATAAAAAGAAATAAAACAATAATGTTGTTCAGCTTGCCTTTCTCCTTGGGATTTGGTGTTAGCATCCGTAAATGAGGGAAAACATTCACAGTTTGTTTTTCTGGGACTGTTACTTCACTTAGCATAATGGCTTCCATTTCCATCCATTTACCTGCAAAGTTCATGATGTCATCTTATTTTTTTTATCCCTGAATAGTACTCCAGAAGGAAGTGGAAATACTAAAGAAATTGCAGTCTTATATTTTAATATTCTTCTCAGATTGGTCAGAGTTTAAAACTTCCTTATTATCCATTATTTACTCTTTGTCTGCAGATATTGTAACTTCAGCTTGTGAATTTTGAGATTTTTTTTTCTCTAAAGAATGTTGCATTTCTTTCTGGGATGCAGTTAGTTAAGCAGCTTGGCATAATTTTATCCTTTTTAATGGTGGGTTTTCCTCTTATGGGTCATCACTTATTTTGTCACACTTCTAAGCCAGCACTTGTCTGACAGATTCATGTTTTAGGTTATGCCAGTTAATTCTTTCAGATGGCTCTGCAGCCCTGTCCTCAGAGTGTCTGAAGATGCCTTGGGCACTGTGCGTAGCCATCTCTGCATGTGCTTCTTTCTCCATGTAAAGCTCTGAGAATTCCAGCAGCCATTTTCATCGTGTACATTTTTCTCTACTATCAAGAATTCCAATGTGGATTTTGCTTCTTCCTCTCTGTGCTATAGCCAGGAAAATTCTTAGGTGATATTCTAGGGCAAAAATCGGGCTCATTATTTGCTATTGTTGTGGTGTCATTTACTCACTCTGTCCTGCTCTCTATGAAAGCCACTGTTAAATTAATTTTGTTCTGTCTTTTTTAGCTGACTGAGGCAGGAGAATAAACCTATTCTATTTATTTCATCATAATCTGAAATTGAAGACACATCCTATTTATTTCTGTTTTCATAAGGAATAATTTCAAACTATATATATAAACCAGCTTTTTTGAGACTTTCTAAATAATAACTGAAGATTTAAAGAAAAATTATCTAACTTTCATTATGATTTATTTTCTCTATTTGCCTGCTTGTTTTAGTGTGGAACCCAAGGTGGAAAAAAGATATAGTAATTCCGGAGTGTTTGACTATGTTAACAACAACTTTCTTTTAAAGAAATGTAGCTATATTTTAGAAAACTTTTATTTTTGTATTTTGTTGATGTCTTTCATCATTGACAAATGAGAACATTTCTTTTTTTAATTTTTCTTTTAATTAATGTATTTATGTGTATGAATGTAGTGTCTGCATGCAGGTCTTTGCACCCGTGTCGTGCAACGCCGCGGAGGTCAGAAGAGGGTCTTGGATTCCCCTAGAACTGGAGTTCACCTGGAATCGGAGTTACAGACGGTTCTCAGCCGCCATGTGGGTGCTGGGGATCGAACCCGGGTCCTCTGCAAGAGCAGCCGGCACTCTCAACCGCTAGGCTATCTCTCTAGCCAGAGAATATTTCTAGTACTTGTAGATATTGTTTATGAGTACAAAAGTTCTTTCTTGGAAATTGGGATTCTATTGAGTGAATACATTGTATTCTAATTTTAGTGGGTATCCTTCCTGAAAGTATTCATTACAAATAATCAACTATCATTTTTTTCTGTAGGTTTAGGAGACTGAGGTTAGAATAAGACAACACATGCTTCATATGTATTATGCTGTGATATAGTTCTTAGCATAAAACAACCTCCATTTCTCTTTTTTCTGAAAATCTTTTTTAAATTTTTTATTTTTTTGCATGCATGTAAAAAGAAGTATAACTTTATATTCTTTATATATATATATATACATAGTTTTATATATACATAAATATACACATACATACGTAATACGTACAAATATACATACATACACATATCACTTGAATTGGAGGTTTTGTTTTTTTTTTTTCTTCCTTAAAAGATGTCATGTTTTCCTTAAGGAAGTGCTCAAAGGTTCCTCCTTGGCAAACCCAACCATCAATCCTGCTCTTTTGCACCACATTGGGGTCTTTCCCTCCCATGGTCCCCCCAAATCAACCTCCATTTCTTTTGAGACAAGATTTCATTCTGCAGCCCCAGGTAGCCTACAAGTTACTATGTAGACAAACCCAGGGAGGCCTCAGCTCACAGAGATCTGCCTGCCTCTGCCACCCAACTATCAAGACTTTTTTAACTTAAAAATATTTTTTGGTGGGCTGGAGAGATGGCCTAGCGGGTAAGAGCGCTGACCGCTCTTACAGAGGACCCGGCTTCGATCCCCAGCACCCACATGGCGGCCGAGAACCGTCTGAAACTCCAATTCCAGGAGAACTCCAGTTCCAGGGGAATCCGACACCATCTTCTGACCTCCGCAGCATTGCACGACACGGGTGCACAAACCTACATGCAGACAGTACATTCATACACATACAGAAATAAATAAAAAAAAATTTTTTTAATTAAAAAAAACATTTTTTAATTTTGTTTATTTCTTTCTTTATTTTTTTATTTATTTTATTTATTTATTATTTATTTATTTATTTATTATTTATTTTTTTAATTAATTTTTTTTTAATTTTGTTTATTTCTGTATGTGTATGAATGTACTGTCTGCATGTAGGTTTGTGCACCCGTGTCGTGCAATGCCGTGGAGGTCAGAAGAGAGTGTCGGAATCCCCTGGAACTGGTTTAAAGACAGTTTTCAGCCGACATGTAGGTGCTGCAGATCGAACCCAAGTCCTCTGCAAGAGCAGTTGGCGCTTTTAACTGCTAGGCCATCTCTCCACCCCCCAACTACCAAGATTAAAGGTGTGCTCTATCATGCCTGGAATAAATTACCTACAATTTATTATTCATTTACCTTTATGCATTTATTTACTCATGGTATGGATAGTATGTGCATGTGAGTGGGTAGGTCTCTGAGACACTGCTCACACTTGCATGTCCAGAGCAGGGTGTCAGGTTTTGCACTTGTGTCAGTCTCTCAATGAATGCTCTAGGATGGCTGTCCAGCCAGCTATTTATTAGTCTCTATTTCCCAATGCTGAGATCATAGGCATGCAAACCAAAGCACTCTTATAACTAAGCTATATCCTTTGTTCCCAATTTGTTATTATTTCTGAACAGTATATTTAATAAACTCCAAGCTCTGTCCACTACAAGGAGATATTAATACCATCAAATTATTGAAGAAATTAGAAGTTGGTGCTGTTTCTGTTAAGGTGAAGGCATTATAATATGGCATACTTGGACCACTGGACTATGTTCTGGTTCAGGAAGACTTGGTGTAGGAGAACATTGCTGCTAAATACACACTGCTAGGTCAAGTTTGTCCTTTTAGAAGAAAGAAGCCAGCCACATGTTTTATATTCCTCTGACCTAGATGTTTTATGTATTTTGAGTTACACACTTTGATTCAGATTATTGAATTCAGAAATTTTATCTCAAATGCAAATGTTTTCATCGTCAGTATATTATTGTCTTTGGTGTCATTCATCAAACCATGATGCTGAAAGCAGACGTGGCTAAAGTATATCATGATATGGCAAATAAACTCTCTTTGGTATTAGAGACATTTTTATGATACTCAATTTTTCCTAATGGTAGAATTCTGATACTCCTACATTCTTAGAGATGAAATAGTTATATAAATATGTTCTTTGCAATACATTACATCTCATAATGTATAATGACATTATTTTGTTCTGTTGTCAGATATGCTAAGTGGTTATGTTCAACATAAGCTAACACTGTCCCATGTAGCTCTGTACATTACTGCTTACCTGACAAATGGCTGCCTACCTAAACCTTTACTCCTTGCCCAATTCATTATCATTGATAAATTACCCATAGGTAATTTCTAAAGCTTTTCATATGAGACATGTAATATGGGTATTGTTTGATAGACATAAATTGAGTAGACACTTTAATTCTCTCAGGAGTTCAATGATCCCAGACAAATTCATTTTAGACAACTTTTATGAGAGTTTTCTCATGCCATGCATTGTGAGATGAAGAATTTTGCTTGGAGACATTCAAAGAAGTCTTACTTTCTTTTGAGAAAGAGTGGATTGAACTTTTAATAATTGTAAGAGTTTCTCAACTCTGGGCAATTTAACATTGTTTAAAACTACTCTATAAAAGAGGATACATTTTCTTCCAGGTATGGTGGTATACACCATTAATCCCAGAACTTTAAGGCAGAGGTAGGTGGCACTCTGTGAATTCAAGTCCAGCCTGGTCTACATAGTGAGTCCCAGGCCAACTAGGATTACAGGGAAAGGCTGTCTCAAAAAGACACCCCCAAAAAATAATAAGTATAACTTTGTAATGAAGAATGATGATATTTTTCAGCAACATTTTGCATGTTGATACATAACTATCATAATAATACAAAATAAATTAAACTAGTATATTTTCATTTTAAAAGTATCATGTTTCCATTTTTTCTAAAATATTTTAGATCCATAAATATAGAACTGGATTCTTTTATACGGCATAGTAGGAAATTCCAAAATTTCAAAGAGAAATTTACCATCTTGGATAGATTGGGGCATAATTCATAGAGAAAGTATTTAGGGTCCTGTATAGATTGAAATTAAGGAGAGAGAAAGTATGAATATATCTCATGGGAAGGAGTGAGAAAATGCTTCATTTCTGAGAATCTTTTTTTTTTTTTTATCTTTTTGAGAGAGGGTCTCCCTGTAGCCCCAGCTGTCCTGGAACTCACATTGTAGACCAGGCTGGCTTTGAACTCATAAAGATCCGCCTGCCTCTGCCTCCCAAATGCTAGGATTAAAGGTGTGTACCACCACGCCCGGCTCCATTTCTGAGAATCTTAGATTAACCAGTATAGATAATAAAAATGGAACTGGACCTATGAGGTTAGATAGAACATGAAGGATAGAACGTGCAAGAAATCTGAAGGGAAGAGGAAATGACATAGGCATACCTCTTTAAAACCAGCAGAAATTAAAGTGCTCAATGAGGACAAAAGGAATGATTATTTTATCTCAGTTGATCAAAGAAGGTCTCCTGAAGAAATTAAAATGAAGTATAAAGCTGTTATTTAGTAAGCGACTAAGCATTAATCAAGTGAAGGAAAAGATGTTGGGGTTTTTGGAACAAATACACAAATTGTAGTATCATGTAATAGAAGAAGTGGAGGCTAGATTCTTCTGTACTACACCAACTTTACCATTAATATCCAAGTTCTAAGTAAAAAAAAAAACAAACTTCCAGGATATCAAGAAATAGAATCACAGAGGTTCATAAAAGCAATCTTAGGAATAATAATAGCATTTTAAAAGAGATTATCCTAATATTGAAAGATTATAGAATTTCCATAGCTTGATATCCATACCTTTTAAAAGGTGCATTTTTAGTTTACATGATATATACTAATGCTGAAAATCATTTATTTTAAACAGGAATTCCTCATTATGGCATTGTGCATAGAATGTCTTAGTTGGTAGACTCTACCTTTGAGCAAATGCTGTAGATGTTCCTTAAATGTATGTCCCATGCTCTATTCTTTATCTACTCCATCCCTAATTATCCAATTTACTTGTACCAAGACCCTTCTTTATCATACCAAAAAAGATTCAGAACCTTTCTAATATTGCTGTCAAAAGAGACAATGGCCTACGTGGCTTCATTTTTTACTGTCCTAACTCACTCTGGACAATACCAGGTGCTTCTCTGAAGTGCCACTGTGTGGGAATGAAACTTTGTGTGTGGCTTGAAGCAAGAACTTGTAAGACCTGTCCCAGAATACCTCCCATTATCTGATATCTCTGAGGGCATTCAGTTGCCTCTGTGAGTTATCTATCTGTAACAGGAAGTTTTAGGATATTACAATGATTCATGCTTCGCCCTATCTCTGCAAAGTTCCAGGCCCCTTCACTTGAGGCATTGAGCAAATGTCACACCTCTAGTTACCTGTTGCATAGATCAGAGCTCTGCAGCCCACTCCCCCCCCCATTAGAGCCCTCCCTTCCACCTGCCCCCCACTTCCTTGCCCAGAGCACTGTAGCCTTCATTGTATAGACCTCACTGACAGAAAATAAATGGAGTTCCTATTCTCCCTGGCTCTGTGTTTGTGAGTTCATGGGCGATCACCTGCAGTTTCCCTCCCCCTTCTTGCAGGAGCGAAGCCTAGAGACTGTAGGCCTGGAGGCAGGAGACAAGTCCAGGAGCTGAGCCAGGAAGAGAAGGACAGCATGTGAAATGCGGTCACGCGTGACTCAAAGACATTGAACGACACCACTGGTCTTTTCGTAATCACAGTTTCCTTACCTCATAACCATCACAAGGCACAAAACATAAATACGAAATCCTCATAAGTACATCTCAGTATAGTGTCTTTGCTATCATATTTAGTACTTATGTGGATGTGGTAAACAAAGTGTTCTTGCCATTCATTCTTTGAATAGTTATTAGTAATATTTAAGACACAGAGTCAGAGCTGGAAACATGGCTCAGTGGTTACGAGACCTGGTTGATCTGTAAGAGCATACAGATTTGATTTCCAGCACTTACATAGTAGCTAACAACTCTCCCTGACTCCAGTTCCAGGGTATCTGATGCCCTCTTCTGACCTTCATGGCATTGTAGGACCCAGGTACATTTGCATACATGCAAGCAATGTACTCATACACACAAAATAAAAATAATGAAGAAAATAATTTTTTCCCGGCGTTTGACAAAAATTTGGTCAGATCAGTGAAATAAATGGTCTTTTGCTTCTCTGGGTCACATTTCCATGGAACAGTCTACCTGTGGTTGGGCACCAGATTTTGGCCTATATCCAGGTGGGCATAGCCATGGCTAAAATAGAACACAGGAGGAGTAATTTGTACATCAGCAAGTGTGTGTGTGTGTGTGTGTGTGTGTGTGTGTGTGTGTGTGTCCACTCGGCAGTCTCATCAGATGATGGAGCTTCAGTTTTCCACATTGTAAGGAAACTCTTCCATATTGATGGTATCAGGCAGCAACCAGGCCCTCCAGTTTCTGTTGAAGCTGAGAATGGTGACCATCTCCTCATCACTCAACTGGAAATTAAAGACCTGAAAGTTTTCATGTATGTGGGATGGTGTCACAGACTTGGGGATCACCACCATATTCCTCTGGATATGGAACCTAATCAGAACCTAGGCTGATGTTTTCTTTTGTTTTGTAGCAATCTTGAATGATTGGATCTTCCAGTAAAGAAGGGTCTCCTGGCTTGGCCCAAGGTCTCTCTGGAGAGCCCAGTGGGGTATAGACTATAATTCTGATGTCCTTGGAGTGGCAGTACTGGATTAGTCTGTACTGGGTGAGATATGGGTAGCATTCAACCTGATTGGTCACTGGTTTATGTTTCAGTCCAGGCTTGTTCAAGATCCTTTCAATCTGGAAGTGGTTGAAGTTGGAGACATCCATGGCTTTCATTAACCCCTCATCCACCAGTTCTTCCATGGCCTCCTAGGCTGGATGGCTTCTCCCACCTTGCTCTCCTTCTGGTATGCATAGGCAGAGTCAATGTGTCGATATCCCGTGTCAATGGCCACCTTCAATGCTTCTTTGACTTTGCTGGAGGAGAGTTCCACGTGCCCAGGCCCATGATTGGCATCTTGGCCTTGGTACTGGAGGAGAGTTCCACGTGCCCAGGCCCATGATTGGCATCTTGGCCTTGGTACTGAGCTCCACAAAGGTGGTCATGGCTGCTGCAGAAATGGTTCTGAACAGAACCACCGCTCTCATGCGTGCGACCGAAAATAATTTTTTTTAATTTTATTTATTTCCGTATGTGTATGAATGTACTGTCTGCATGTAGGTTTGTGCACCCGTGTCGTGCAATGCCACGGAGGTCAGAAGAGGGTGTCAGATTCCCCTGGAACTGGAGTTCTCCTGGAATTGGAGTTTCAGACAGTTCTCAGCCACCATGTGGGTGCTGGGGATCGAACCCAGGGCCTCTGTAAGAGCAGTCGGCGCTCTTAACCGCTAGGCTATCTCTCCAGCCCCCCGAAAACAATTTTTAAAAAGACACAGAGTCCTGTTGTTCAGTGTCTCCCTCTGAACTAAAGATCTAGGGGGGTTGTGATACTAGAAGCTAGCATGACTGAGCTAGTATAGGTATTGCATATACTTTGAAAACACACACACATATATAACATTCATATGTGTAAAACTTAAGGTAAGTTAAAACACTACCATAAGATTAATAACCATAAAAGAGAATGTAAATACATTAGGTAATTCAATTGATCAGTATAATTGTTTCATAAGTCTAAGTACGGTGACACTTTTGGATCAATATTTACTAAATGAACATTTAAATCCAACAACTCAGTTTGTTCCAGGACTCTTGGAAATCTGGCATTGTAAAAATAAAGATAGAATGTGTCAGTGGTTCAAATCACAGAACCACAGTAAGACAAGAAGTTGATCTTACAAAAAACAGAACAACTACAAAAACAATGTAATATACTTGTCATCCCTTAGAAATACTTAGATATCATTTTATTTATTGCTTTTCTTTTTCTTTGGTGAGGACTGAGGCAGGGTCTCATAAATGCTAAGCAAACACTGTATCCCTAATCCACAATCCATTTGATTAGCAAATCCCATATTAATATTTCCAAGCTTTAAAAATACAATTTAATGAACTGCTCCATTTCTGACCTGGCTCGGTTCACTTCTTCTTAGGCAACTGGTGGTCTCCTCATGCCAGGAGGTCACATATTGATGTACAAATTATTGTGGACACCCTATTGGCATAGCATACAACAGCCCAGAACTCCTGAACTCAGGGGATCCACTTGCCTCAACATCCTGAGTAGCTGGGATTATAGGCATGCACTACCATTTTACTAAGTGAAGTAAATACAAACTCAGAAAAACAAGCAACACATCCTCTCCAGCATTTGTGGATCGTAACACCAATTTCATATATGTGAGTATATATCCTGATGTAACAGCAGGAATCGGGAAATGGAAAAGAAACACAGATACAAAGGGAAAGAGCTAGCCCTGAAGAGGAGGAGAGTATGGAACAGATGTTGCACCATGGGAGAAGTTGGAGGAAATGGGAGTGCTATGTTGGAGGAGCATAGCACTTGATGTTGGGGGATGAGGGAACTCAGGAGAGGAGGGATGGTGGGGATGATTGGGGTGATCCGACTGGGGAGGGGAGGACGAGGGAGGAAAAAGTTTGGAAGGGGAGGGACAGAGGAGAGATGATCAGCACTTTAGAGGCCAGAGAATCCAGAGGGAAGCATGTTAGTTCTGGAGCCCCCTGAGAAACACGCAACAGAGTCTGATCATTAGTGCATGTGTACACATGGGGGCTATATGGTGAGGCACACAGTGCCAGACAGTAGAGACTGCCATTTGAGTCTTCAGAGTAGTCCAGGAGACTCCCCAAAATAACACAGGCTATTGCTAAGGCTCTTGATTGTCTCCCAGAACTGGAAGATAAGACAATGTTACTGAAGACAGGACATACTTCCAACACAGGATTTGGAGCAATGGAATAGAAACTGACTGGGTAGCATTCTACCTGAAGTCTAGTTCCCCTAATTCTAGGGTATATTATGAAAGCTGCTAAGGGAGAAAAATCAGTCAATGGTCCTACCCAGCCCTCAAAACCTAATAGCCACAATGACTGTTACTACAAACTACCTCTATTGGTCTAATAGTGGCACAATTATCTTGGGAGTAATCAAAGTTATTCTAATTGGACCTAAAGCCCTCTCAATTGAAATAAACTCCTGGGTGACACTGTAAACACAGATAAAAACACATGGCTGGAGAGGTCATATATCCTAGGGAAAACATTGTATCTGTCATATCTATAGACAAATTTCCTACCACTTGCTAAACACTCATTCTTATATTTACAGACAAGTACACTGTACACCACTCATCAAAGAAGCTCTATTTTTCAACAGATGGAGGCTACTACAGAATTCCACAACTGGTCACACAGAGAAAATATGTGTCTGAGAGATACTCAGCCCTAGGTGACATATCCACAGAGGCTCTACACCTAAGGCTCATGGAACATAGCAGCATGATGAGTAGAGAGAAAACTAGTGTACCCCACAACTCTCACCAGCAAAGCTTCCTATACAATAGAGTGATGCACACAGGAGACCACAGCTGGCTATTTTAGAGAATAAGAAACTGCAGAGAATGTCCCTGAATAGGACCCTTATATTAAACTTCACACACCCTCGCCTCAAAGAACAATGTAGAAGATAGGCAGAAAGATTGTAAGAGGTAAGGTTGGTCCATGAGCACAGGGAAACAGAGGTTTTCAGGACACTGGGAGCTTTCACAGGTGAACTTGTGGCAATGGAAGTGTGGATAGCAAGATCCACCCCAACTTAATCGGACAAGGGACCAGAGTGGAAAGTGGAAAATGGGCAGCAGGCCAGCCCTAGTCTGAGAACTGCTGGACACTGATTACTATTGGGTGAGGGAGAAAGACCTTACTTAGGAACTCTAACTTGTAAGGAAAGACATCTGGGGGCAAATGCTTGACAGGATAGCATTTAGCATGTATGGCAGAATGGATGAGGTCTGGTGGGGGGCATGGCTTGGGGAGAGGCTCTATATTTGATTAAATACTGTTGCATGAAATGTACAAAAGTTCAATTAAAAATAAAAGGAAACTATCAAAAGATAATAGCCACGCAGAGGAAACTTTAGGATCAGATGAGATATCTGGAAGCTGTACAAGGATTGATCACACATGCTGGGACAAACTTTTTTGTTGATGTAGAAGTTTTGGAGTCAAATAATATCCTATAAGCAATTGCACAATCACCCTCCTGTAAGTAATCATAATAAAGCTTTTTTGCTCACAAAAATCCAAATTAATCAATTCTAGGTCACATGACACATTTTACAAATTCTATTTATATCATACGGACTCTTCTTTCATTCTCAAACAGAAATATGTGTGTGTGTGTGTGTGTGTGTGTGTGTGTGTATGTGTATTTCCATTTCTGTTTCAGATGAATTTGGAAAGATAGCCCCTGACATACAGCCAGGTAGCTGAAGTACCATTCTAGGTGACTTCAGTCATTTTCACAGAAAGATCAACCATTTCATTGGCATCACACTGTTTGTGGAAGTGACTCGGCTTTTCTGGTCGAGTACAAGCTGATACCAGTAGCAAGGGCAAGTGTAAGCTTTAAACACAATGAAAGCCAAATTACATATGTGTGCTTCTCTTAAATTGGTAAGCCTGGGTCAAGGAGCTTACCCATTTAGCCACAGCTAACTGTGCCACTTTGACCCAGTTAATAGTATCCATGGATGAAAGGACCCAGGAGAAATACTAAGCTCTTAAGCATTTGATCTTGTATTTCCTCTGATTGGGGGGTCACCCCCATACATTCTTGTAAAGAGATCAACAATGTGAGCATTGTGGCACATGCTTATAGCACTGGTAAGGTTGACATAGGAAGATCAATTTAAGTTTGAAGCTAGTATAGGCAAGATAATAAGGCAGTAGGAATCCTGACTCCTGACACATTCTTTTGTGTCATCTGCTTGGCCTGTGCAAAAGTCCAGTGTACTTAGGAAGCTCATGGTATGTTTTTATAAACTTGATGAGTTGGCAATGGCTACTGCAGCTGCTCTATTGGAAACAGTATTTTATTGGGGAAAACCCTTATAACTCAGCCACCTGGTGTATTGTTACCATTCTGCCAAATGCTGTCAGATACTTTCTCAGAAGTAAGGACTCTCGGAAGCAACTTACAATCATGTAGCCTTAAACTAGTGCCTGTTTATTTTTATTTTTCCTTCTGTTATAATTTTAATCGAAGTGTTTTTTATTATCTTAATATTCTTCATGGCAACTTGCTGATATATTATATTGATATTCTGAGAACTGAATATCGCAATCAGTAAGTCACAAGGATCCTAGCAATTTCACTCATGCGCATGTTGCTAAGAGTGTATGAAATGTGCCTTATTATGTTTTTAATTCATTAAATGTATTTATTTTTTAATATTTTTATTGAAGTTTTATGCACTTCATACAACATTTCTCACTCCAGTTTAGAATCATTCTCCTTTCCATGTTCCCCATCCCACTGGAGTTCATGCATTCTGCCATACATCTGCAATTTTTCTCAGTCTTTTAAAAGTTTTTCTGTGCAGAGGTTTATTGCTTTGGGCAGAAGTTTTCTGTTTCGGTCAGTTCTTTGACCCAGTCCTTTTGTTGTTGCTGTTTCTACCAATTTGCATTGCTCCAAAATATGCATATATATATATATATATATATATATATAATGCATATTTATATGGCACACATAAACCAAAATTATGATGTCTGCAAATAAACTGTATATTAATCAAAAAATATGTTTAGGGATTCACATTTTCCCTTTATTTTTATATTACTCTAAAATATGCATACATGCCCTCCACCCATATACCAGAATTACAAAGTCTGAAAATAAATGGTAGGTTAATCGTAGAGCCTGTTAAGGGATTCACATTATAAGAGCACAGTTGCTTTCTGATTAAAAGAAATATAACATTAACTTTGCTCAGTTTGCTTTACAACTAGGGATTTGATGCTAGCATCTGCAAATGAGGGATAACATTCATCGCTTTTTTTTTTTTTTTCTGGAACCATACATGTTACTACACTTAGCATAACTGCTTCTAGTTCCATGAATTTGCTTGCAAAGTTCATGATGTCATCTTTCTTTTTTTATGATGTCATCTTTACTGCTACATAGAACACTTGAGAGGCAACAACAAAAGAATCCTAAACTGGGAAGGCATGAAGAATAAACAAAAATCTCTACAATGAAAATTTTAAATCCCTCAAGAAGGAGACTGAGGAAGATACCAGAAGATGGAAGGACCGCCCATGCTCATGGATTGGAAGAATTAATATAGTAAAAATGATAATCCTGCCCAAAGTAATATACAGATTTAATTAAATCCTAATTAGAACCTCCATGAGCTTCTTCACAGACATAGAAAAAAATCCTAAAATTCATATGGAAAAAACAAAAGTCCCTGAATAGCAAGGTTGCCCAAAGCAACCCTGAGCAAAAAGAGCAATGCAAGGGGATTACTATACCAAACTTCAAACTATATTACAGGGTTATAGTCACAAAACACCCTGATATTGGCACAAAAACAGACCCCTAGATCAATGGAACAAAATTGAAGATCAGAATCTGAGCACATCCAATTTCAGCCAACTCATATTTGACAAAGGATCCAAGAAGACTTGGTGGAGGAAAGGCAGCATCTTCAGCAAATGGGGCTGGCATAACTGGATCACCACTTATAGAAGAATAAAACTAAACCCCTGCTCTCACCATGTACAAAAACCAACTCCAAACTGATCAAAGACCTCAATGTGAAACCTAATATTCTGAAAATGATAGAAGAAAACGTTAGCAGTAACCTACATGACATAGGTATAGGAAAAGGCTTTCTAAATCATACGACAGCTGCACAAAATATAAGGTCAACAATTGAGCTTCTGTACAGGGAGAGAAACAATCAAAGAAGTGAAGAGAAAACCCACAGAGTGGGAAGAAACCATTAAAAAATTAGAGAATTTTCTTCACTTTACAATTACCATTAATTTGGTCACAGTACTTAGTGAGACATCTTGGAAGCACCACATCTTTCATTTTGATCATCTCTTCTAATTTATATTTTAGTGATTCTGTATGGATGGGAATATCATGGTAAACTTCAGTTTACAGAGGAATGGCAGGTCCAAGACACAGTGATTCTATCCTACCTCTTAGATCATATTATACAGCAAATCTAAAATGCAATGGCTAGCCTAAGAGATTAACTTCAAGGATATTTTGAAACTCTACAATTGGGAATATTGAACTAGACTTCTATAGCTATTTAAGCACTCTCTATCCAAACTGAGCCTTGGGTTTTATTTGATATTGAACACAGAATAAAAATAGCAAAGGCATATGTTCTAGTTTCTCTTCCATTTCTGTGACAAAACACTCTGACCAACACCAACTTGGGGAGGAAAGGGTTTATTCAGCTCACATCACCTGGGTCGTAGTTCATCACTCAGGGAGCCTAAGGCAGGAACTCAAGGCAGGAACATGGAGGCAGGAGCTGAAGCACAGGCCATGGAGGAATGCTGTTCACTGGCTTGCTCCCCTGGCCTATGCCCAGCCTGCCCTTTTATAGCGTACACAACAATCTGCCCAGGGTGGCACCACCCATAGTGGGCTGGGCCCTCCCACATTGCTCACCAATCAAGACTACTCCACATATGTGCCCACAGGCCAGTTCAATAGAGCCAATTCCCCAATTGAGGCTCCCTCAACCCAGGTGTGTCACATTGACATTAAGCTATCCAGCACAGCATAGTTTATTGGTAAACTACGATGATATGATAGCCCAGGCCAATGTCAATAACCCACTCTGACCTTCTCAACAGTTACTTTATATTTACATATCAAACAAGAATTTTCTCATTTGGCTCAAATTAACTGGTATAACTGACTGGTTGTGAAATACAGAAAGATACTTGGGTATAGTGTGAATCAGAGTCATGCAGTTTGGTTTGTAAGTGCAAATAAAGTTTTAAAATCATGAAGCATTCTGGGGAATGTCTAGGAAATCACCAGCTTTCGAATTTGCACTGAGTATTCACGTCCTCTGTAGAAGTCCATGACAAATCACTCATCACAGAATTAGCTCCTTAAGGTGACTCATGCAGTAGGTTCATTATGTTTGATTCCCTCATTTTTTTTTATCATTTTTATTTAGTTGCTAGAAGAATACAATTATATCTCAGATATGGATTTATTATTGATTCTAATTTTTAACATCTCCTAAATATGACTTGTTTTAATAAAACAAAATACTATTGTGATTAATACTATAGGTTTCACATTTTATTGAGCTTTTGTATGTTTCACACAATAGTTGTTCACATTTTGAGCATACTGGTGATGGGATATCCTGATAGTGAAATGTGAGTCTTCTGTAATTAACACACAGATGAGGGGCATGTGGTTGTTGGGCAGCAATGATGGATGTCAGCAGAGGGCTGCAGTGTATCCCCAGAATTGTACTCCTCTTCCCTGCCTCCTGTTGTCTTAGAAAGCTGATCTGTATGCATGTATTAACAGGCCCTCTGTCTTCCATTGTTAGTTTGGATTCAGTCTATAGAGAACCCTGGAATAAATGTGAGGGAACGGAAATAATTTTGCAGTAAAACAGAAGACGCTCACTCACTCATTGTTCTTCTTAGGCTGGCTGGATTCTAATTAATTAATCAATCAATCAACCAATTAATTAATTAATTACATTTGTGAAATTTGGGATTGAAATCCAGACCTCAAGAATGCTGGTGCAAATCTTCTAACACTGTGCTACATTTCAAGTCTTATTTATGTTTTTGATGGCACTGGACTGCAAACGTACTTGAGTCTGTGGTTCTAGTCCCAAATTCCAGAGTTGCTGGTATTATCAGCCCATCAGGCCTCTCCTGAAGAAGCTGGCCTCTCCTGAAGAAGCTGAGGTCCAGGATATTGTTGATATTGTAATTTGTAATTTTACAGGGAGAAAACAGAATCAATTAACATGCCTTTCAGATTTACGGAGACAAGCAAATAGAAATGATGCAGCAATTTTAAGGAAATAGAGAGAAAATCCACATGGAATCCTCAAAGGAATATGGGTGAATATGAAGCAGTGCAATATTTAGTAGGAGGAAATATAGATGTTTCCTAGGCTTTAAAAGAGTGTCAGCAAGAAGCAAAGTATATATTATATTCTTTTATATTCTATTTTATAGGAAAATTATTCTTGTTTGGAATTATCAATATTAGAGAAGTTAAAGTGGGATTCTTGTAAAGGAGTACAGAATTTTAAACTCATAGGGATAAAAAAAATAAGGCACTTTCAAGTATATACTATTGAAATTATGTTGTATTTTCAATATCGATTCCCTTGAACATAAAACCTAGAAGTGTGTCTGATGCAGGATCAAGAAAAGGGGAACTGGATTTTAGGTTTAGCAAGTAATAAGTTTTTGGGGGGTCTTTTTGAGACAGGGTATCCCTGTAGCCCCAACTGTCCTGGAACTCACTTTGTAGGCCAGGTTGTCCTTGAACTCACAAAGATCCACGTCCCTCTGCCTCCCAAGTGCTAGGATTAAAGGCATGCACCACCACGCCTGGAGTGCGATGTATTTTTTTATGGCAAGAAAAAAAAAAAAAAAACACTGTCACACAAGTCAGTTACATCATCTACACAAGTCAGTTACATCATCTTGAAATTTGTGAAACAGAAGGCCCATGTCAATACCTGAGCAGAAAAGGAGAGCAGGAGAGGACAGCTAAAGGGAAGAAAAATATGGACTGGAGAGAAGGATGAGGGAAGAGAAAAGGAAGACAGAGGGTAAGTGGGCAGAGAGCAAAGAAGAGGGAAGTGAAGAGTATATAGGAGAGGAAAGGAAGGGGAGAGGAGAGAAAGGTGTGAAGGGAAGGAAAGGGAAGAAAAGGAAGAGGAGAAAATTGGAAGGCACATAAAGGAAAATCAAGGCAAACCTTTTCACCTCACACATGCATAACCAAGTATCCAGTAAAGCAAAGTGTTTTCAGTGTCCTTGGGGACTTCACATCAGTCACATTTAAGAAGCTTCATTTCATTGTCACACTTAACATAGAAATAACTGAGGAACAATGGAAATATCCTTTGAAAGGAAGATTTTCCCCCTCAAGAGGCTGCTGTTTCTTAAAGTTTGGGGTACAGGAGTAATGATCTAGAACTAATAAAAACATAACCTTTTGCCTTCAAGATTATATTTTATCTGATTTATTGAGAGATACACCTACTTTTATGTTAAATATCATACTAGATTTTATAAATGATTTCAAATAGTATTTTCCCATTATCTATCATCTATCTATCTATTTCCTATCTATTAATCTTTATGAATCATCTATCTACCTATCATCTGCAATATCTCTCTATAATCATCTATCATCTGTCCTGTATAGTTATCTATCTTCTAGTTCTAATTTATCATCTATATATCGTGTATTATATGTTTGTATCTATCAATCATCTATCATCTGTCATTTGTATATTGACAATCTGTTATGTACCTTCTATCAATTCATCTATGTATCATTGGTTTATTATCTTTACTTTCAGTACTCAGCACCAGCCATTGTCAGGATTTCACTAAGAGTGGTTTTATTTTTGCAGATCTGGGTGCGTTGATGGGAATCTCCTGTGAACTCACCATAACTACTCCTGTCACAGTGGAGCAGAACAATGCAATTGGCAGCACTGACTGGGCCCCTAGCTCAGCAGGAGGAGCATGGTGATTGTAAATTTAAAATAACGAAATGCCATTTTGGGATGTGGATGCATTCTAGTTGAACATAACTGGGAATTTAGAAAGACATTTTTTTCTGTTAAAATTCACAGTACTTGAACTCCTTGTGTCAACTTCCTCCCCGCAGGCTAAGCCAGCATGCCCACTTTCAAAGATTTGCTCCTCTGTGGCCTGAAGAGCAATAAGCATTTCAAACAATGGGCTCAGAGGCAAAGCACACAGTGCATAAGAAAATGACTAAAAATCCTGAAAGGATTTCCACTGAGTGACTTTAGAGAATTAGTGTAGCCTGTGCAAGGGATTCCTAAAGAGACTCAGAACTGAATGCAGAGAAACAAAGAAAAACCAAAACAAACCCTACTGTAAGGAGATTAATTTAAATGACCATTTGGGATTTTTTGTTTGCTTTCATTTTGTTTTGTTTTTACTGTCCCATCCTTCGCTTGTATTAACATTGAAACCAGTTTATTACATGTATTTCAAAGAGTAAGCTTCAGACTAAATTGTGAAGAGATGCTTCAGGGTATCTTGGAGTCCTTTTCTGATATTATTAACTCATTTCCAAATTTGAGCAGAGGTAAATCTAATTGTCCAACCCAGAGGATCATCCTAGTAATAGTATTTGCTGTGTTCCCTCTCTGTGGGATTACATGGAAAATACCACCCCTCTGTCTACTTGCCTTACAGACACTGACAGTGTTTCTCTTTTTCCTTTCTGATCCATTCCCTTTCATCTTATCTCCATTGTGCAATTCCCATCTCTTCCCTGCCAACTTAGTTTGCTGTTTCTTTCCTTTGTTTTTTGGTCATGTGACCATGCCGTCTTTTCAGTTACACTGTATTAGCATAACTGCGTCTAAAAGCCTCAATGTTCATTAAAATCTGTTTATTATTTTATAGAATAGGTAAAATGAAAAGGCAGATAGACTTATTTCTTGTTTCTTTAAATTCATTCCTGTGGCAAACATAGTAAATAATAAAATAGACTTGCTTGTGGCTCACTCTTTCTTTTTATTGTTTTTTCAAAAGTAAGAATACCTTCATATCTACTTTGGAAAATGTGTATATTGTGTATATTTTAATATCAGACTCATCTTACTTATTAAAATATATTCTTAATTATATTGTAATTATTAAATTATATTATTTTAGCTTAGACTTGGAAATATAAAATTTACCTGTTAATGGGATCATATGATGATTGGATTCACTTAAATATTATACATGTTTAAAGTAGGATAATAATATCTATTGTATACTTTTGCTTATATAATTATCATTTGTTTGGTAAAAATGTTTGCTTCAGTTAGTTGATTTTGTTGATTTAATCCTCAGCTTTATTTGATTAGAAGCCAAAGAAATTATAATGTTTTTCTGTATGTGAAATATTCAGTCAATCGACGCTTTGACATTTCTTTCATGTTGTCAATAACCACAACCTGTTACTGTCTTTCCAATTCTCATCTTCACTAAGACAGCTAATTAAAATTCTGAGAGCACCCAATTCTCCCTTCTTCTATAGTTTACCTCATTGGTGGGAATTTGAGTTGTCATAATGCCACTACATGTCATGATTCCTCAGTCCTGATTGAGGTTCTGTTATAAAGACCATTAATACCAGGATAACTCATGTAAATTTGTAAATTAGACCAAAAATTCATGTTAATTTATAAGACCAAACATTTTTAAATAATATTAAATCATAAAAATCATTTTTTCCATATCTATGTTAATTCTATCCTTGTGTGGCCTTATATGTATTTATGCGCATATGTGTGCAAACGTGTGTGTATGTGTGTGTGTGTGTGTATCAGAGTTATTGTTTCTCATATCCTTTTTTCCTTTTCCCTAATACTTAGGTCCCTTGAGCATTATAGTTATATGATGAAGTGTTTGCCACCAACTAAAATCCAAACAAAATGCCCATAGTGAGCTACGTATTTCTCAGAAAACAGAAATTCTCAAACACATTGAGTGCTGTTGAAACTACCAAAAAGAAGAAAGAAAAGAAAGACTTGATATTTTAAAAAATGCATTCTGAGGTGACAGTAATATCAACAACTCTATCTTTCCTATTGAGGGCATTTTTAAATTTTTATTTTGAGTGGGAATCTGGCTTGTGTCATACAATCAACTTCTGATGAGGTAAGAGAATAACTCAAAATTTCTGCAGAGGAATTTGAATAGAAATATCGGTGACTGAGAGTTCCCCCATGTATTTCTTGTTTCCCTATATATCATTCTTGAATTTCTGGGATTATGCAAAGCACAAGAGTATGTGGGTTGAGGAAATTTGCAGAGAAACATGTATTGTACCACATAGTGGGTAATCCAATATCTTTAATGTTACAAATTATACATTTACAAGACACAAAACCCAAATCATAGGGATTTATTTAGAGAAAGAAAATGATTCAAAGGTAAATTGGGAATTATTAAACTGCAGTCTCTATTTGTCATTAATTGTTGAATAATTGGGCTTGTACCCAACTCTGGAAAAAGACCATACTATTTGTAGTTTCAAAGAACCAGGAAAATATAATTGATTATCAAGAGAAAACACCTCCCACACATACTCATGGCAACATCCAATTAATTATAGAGTGTGATAGAAGGATTAAAATACTTGAAATTATTGTCAAATAAATAAGAGAGTAATATATTTAACAGAGAGATGGAATATTTAAAGATATCAGTGATATTTTAAACTATGGTATATTAAAATAAGAAAGAATAGATTTTTTTGTCTTTTCAAGGCAGGGTCTCCCTGTAGTCCCAGCTGTCCTGGAACTCAATCTCTAGACCAGGCTGGCCTTGAACTCACAAAGATCTGCCTGCCTCTGCCTCCCAAGTGCTAGGATTAAAGACTTGCGCCACCATGCCCAGTAGAAAGAATAGATTTATGAGGAAACTGAGCAAAGTCGATTTGTAAGATGGAATTTTCTTTTGGCCTTTCTGAGACAGGGTCTCCCTGTAGCTTCAGCTGTTCTGGAACTATGTAGATCAGGCTGGCCTGGAACTCACAAAGATTTGCCTGCCTCTGCCTCGCAAGTGCTGGGATTAAAGGCATGCACCACCATGCCCACAGTAAGATGGATTTTGAAGAAACAATAGTAGCAAATTAATTGTGCTTACCTTTCTCCAAATAAATTACACATTCAATCTTAGAGACTAAATTAGAAATTTGACTACTTCTTTTAAAAGCAATAGAAAACACCATGCCCAACTCCCAGTAACCCTTACTCATCAAATAAACAACTACATGCACCAATAAAACCAGCTCTTTAACCATCCCCAATCAATAAGAAGAAAACTGAAGTTGACCCACATGGTCATACATGCACTGACATCCTTAGCATATGTGCAATCAACCTCAGTGTGTAAGAGTAGGTCTACTTTTAGTTCCAAATACATTGCTACCATGTTGTCTATTGCCTTGGACCTAAAAGTGTTGCCAACAATCACCATATAGCCTTAAGCTCCTGTCGATAAGTGTCCTTCTGGAGTGGATGGATGAGCAGTCACCCTGGCAAAAGATCAGAAGACATTTTACCAATGAAAACATACTCCACTTTGAATAATCAAAGGCTGAAGAGGCATGGGTTGTGTTAGTAACAAAGTAAAGAGAGAGACTGCATTTCAGATGGCAACTCAAGTGCTCCATACTGGCATGTGGCTATGCCTAGAGTCTTAGGAAACCATGAAGAAAACATACTATGTTGTGTCCTAAAAGCTGAAGTGAGGTTCTTGTGGATAGCATGTACTTATATTGTATTTCTACAAATTCATCCTCTCTTTAAGTCTTTCAATATGACATTCAAGCCTGCTTATGTTGACTATAAAGTTTATAAAATGGGGGAAGGGAAAGGGAAATATGCCTGATCTGAATTGGAAAATGATGTACGAAATGCGCAAAGCATCAAAAAGAATTAAATAAAAAAAAATAAAATAAAATAAAAAGCTAAATTTCTCAAAAAAAAATGTAAAGGATTTTACTCCATATTTTTCTAGAAACTCATTTTCTCAGAGATACACTATACTTAAAAGGCTGGGCAGGTAACCTATGAAGAAAACATTTAGTTTACTATTTTAGAGGTTCATAAAGGGTGTGGTGTTTGCATCAGCTCAGATTTGGTAAAGACCATCTCAGTCTTATGAGCACATGGTGCATGGCAAGAGCAAAATGTCACCTCTGAAAGGAAGATCCAGAGACATGGGTGTGTCCAGACTCAGATTTTTAGAACTGAAATGCGCATGAGAGCTCATTTTAAGAAAGCATCATTGTCCTCGAGCTGTAACATCACCAGTGACCTCTAGACTTCCCACTGGAATCCACCTCTTAAAGGTTTAATGCCAACTCCTACCATCATATTATGTATAAAGCTTGCAGTGCAAGGGACATGTGAAGACATCAACATCTAAATCACAATGAACATCCATCTTCATTACTATTTTAATTCATAATAGCTAGGAAGGAAACACAATCTCCAGTGGCAGGTGAATAGAAAATGAGAATGTGTTATACACAGGACATTCAGTCATCAGAATGGACAGCTGGCATTATTCACTGCATAGATGAAACAGTAGAGTGTTTTCCTAATTGAGTAGGTAAGGCTGACACAGAAAGAACCTAAAATGGCCAACTCAAAGAAGAATTTAATTTAATTTAAAAGGCAGGAATATAGAAAAAGAAGAGGCTTTAAGTCCAGATGTACAAACTTTTATTCAGAAGATAACTATGTTATTCACATCTTAGTATATGGTGTGATACTTTTAATTTGCTAGCAGTGTGCCAATATGTGTGATTAACATATTTTAGAGTTTAATTTGTTATTTATTTTATAGTGTCTAGCTACAATAACACATCACCACATGAACTTTAAATATATGGAATTGTTTGTAGATAAAATTTAATAAATATGGAAGATAAAAATAAACGTTTTAAAAAAGTGGATCCAAGTGCAGGTGGTAGCATGCACATTCTCTCACTGGTATCTTCCTGTGTGTTCTGCCTCCTTCCACCTTCTTGGATTGTTTTAATTCACAAGGTATATATTCCTTATAGAAACATAACTGTCAATGTGTCAGTGAAAAATTCTTCTTTATATAAAATGAGAAAGCATGTTTTGAAGCAGATCGGGAAGTAATGGTGAAAATTAGATGTTGTAAAATTAGAGCATCAAGAACTGCCAATCTAACAACATTTTGACCTGCTTAAATGACTGGAAGACTTTCCAGGTTGATGGCCAAGAACTGAAAATCATATTTTAAATATAAACTTTGGCTCAGACTGTAGCCTGAATAGTGTAGTGTGAGAACATTTGTTTATTGGGTAAATGGCAGTTGTTAAAGCAGTAAAATTAGACTCTTAGGGTAGTATTTTCCTTGTATAACCCCAAGAAAAAACACAATTCTCTTATTTCAAAAGAATCTCAAAGTCCAGTGAAAGGCTTTCCAAATACAACATTCTTTCCAATGTCAATGCCACATAGACTCTCCGATGGTGAATATGCCAGATTTTCTGACAGAATTTTGGAACTCCTCCACAAAACGAAGTGGGTGATTTTTCCTATCAAAAACAATGGCTGCCAACAAAATTGAAGTACTTAGTGATTTTCTAAGATTTAAAAATTACCAAAATAATTTATATTTATTTATATCTTGAATAAGAATTATTAGCTTTCTTATCCATATTTACAGAATATTATATATGGATAAAATTATACTAATTATGGAAGAAATATCTGAACCATCTTTAGATAGCTTAATATTCAAAACAAGAAACTTTTCAAAGTATACATTCTAAAGTAAAGTTGAGCTCTACTTTTATTTCAGAGAGAATTTCAATATATTTTCTTTATTAATAAATTTATTCAGATACACATGAGAATCCTTCCACTATATTGAAAATGATTCTGAATAAGTACTTCCATGAAGCATACACATTTGAACTAGTATTATCAATGACACAGCATTTTTATGTTATAAGTTATATGTATTTATAGGAATATAACAACCTCCTACAGCACAGTAATGACACTGACTGCATGAAATGTTTGAAACACAGCATTCTTTCATTATCATTACTTTTATATTACATAGATGTAAACATAAATGATTATTAATTTTTGGATAATTATATTATTTAATACAGTTTCTTACAATGCAAGTTAAGGAAACTTACAATTGCTATAAATAAAATTAAAAGATTCAATAGAAAGCTTTTTGGTGCAATTATACTTAAAGTGGAATTTGTTCTTCTGCCTGATTACATCAGTTGATTTGAGCTTGGTACTAATCACACTGAGTGTGTAGTGCACACAAGCTTAGCAAATTCTATTTTAATTCCTATTCCATTGGTAACAGACCGTGAACTTAATCTTAAGGAGATTACAAATGTGTTTCATTACCTATAAAAAAGACGTGACTTGTTAAATACAAAATTAACTCTACTTAAAAAAGAAAAATAATAATTTTAGCCAGGATATTAATGGTATCCTCAATTTCCAAAGACAGAAGGATCTTATGTTTGGACACCTACAAAATACAGAAAAATATTGATTTATCCCAGTTCAGTCTGTGTTAAATCATAGGTCTAATTTAGGAAAGATATTTTAGGTACTTACTGTACAAACACAAATTTATATGAAAGCCTACTCAGGGAAGGCAGAAGCAAATAAAAATGTGCTCCTTAAAATGACTTTATATCAAAATGTGATTGTAATGGCAATGGCTGTCTTTGTTATTATTATACTATATCTTAAGATGCTTTGGTTAAAAGGCATTAAAATTCAATATACAATTTGCAAAACATAGTAAATATTCATCGTGATATAGAAACTGAGTAATTAAACAGAACTCTAGCAATCTTACAATAATTTGTCAATATTATTACTTTATGAGCATGAATACAACACTGAGGATATTTACAGAACTACTTGTGCACTGCCTCTCTAGACTCATTACACTGGCTTTTATAATGTCCCTGCAGGTTAAGTGCCATTAATTCAATTTTCACGTAGAGAAATTTAAATGCATTGTGTAGTTTAAATCATACCAAAATCTTATCATAAATATCATGCTGCAGAATCTATTGAGTGACATTACAGCCAAAGCAATATTCATATAAACTGACTGAATATAATATCTGTGCTGGATAGCTTTAGTGTCAACTTGATACACCTGGGTTGAGGAAGACTCAATTGGGGAATTGGCTCCATTGGATTGGCCTGTGGCCACATCTGTGGAGTATTGTCTTGATGGTCGAGCAGTGTGGGAGGGCCCAGCCCACAATGAGTAGTGCCACCCTGGGCAGGTTGTTGTGTACTGTATAAGAAGGCGGGCTGGGCATGAGCCAGAGGAGCAAGTCAGTAAGAAGCGTTCCTCCATGGTTTGTGCTCCAGTTCCTGCCTCAGGGTTCCTGCCCTGAGTTCCTGCCTTGGGCTCCCTAAGTGATGAACTGTGACCCAGGAGACTTAAGCTGAATAAACCCTTTCCTCCCCAAGTTGGTGTTGGTCAGAGTGTTTTGTCACAGCAATGGAAGACAAACTAGTACAATATCCTACTAACATTTGGAATTTACTAACAATACTGGTATTTTTCATTTAGACTTACATATATTTTATGTTAATATTTAATTTATATATTTTCATTTTGCAGTTTGATGTAGGTAGAGAAGCCTATCTTTCAGACCTCACTTTACATGGCTTTTAAGCTATCATAATACTGTTTTCTCTCACTATTGGCTAGTTGTTAAGTTTTGAGTGTCTACAAATTAGCAAACAGAATTTCAACTCTTTTGAATATTTGCCAAGAAACTAGAACTCATTCCTCTGACATCTTCATAAAATATTCAATCCTCAGGCTGGGGAGATAGCTCAGTAGTTAAGAGCATGGCTGCTCTTGCATAGGCCCCAGATTCAGTCCCCAGCACTCACATGGAAGCGAACAACAATGTGTAAGTCTAAGTCTAGGGGGATATGACAATCTCTTCTGATCTCTGTAGGCATTGCACAATTCATGTGCACTTATATACATGCAGGCAAAGCATTCATCCACATAAAATAAAATAATAATGAAAAAAAATCCAATACCCTAAACAAGAATACATGTTCTTGGATATAGTCAGTCAATGAAAAAAATTAGGCCGCAGATTAAGTTCAAGCCCTAGCACCTACATAAAAGCTGTGGGTGGTAATCTTCTTTTTTAATCCCAGAATAGCTGAGACTCTCTCAGAGTCTCTCAAGCTCTGTGGCCAGCCTCCCTAGCCAAACTGGTGTAACCTAGGTTCTGTGAAATATCCTGCCCCCCAAACCAAGATGACCTCTGGTCTTCACACACACACGCACACACACACACACACACACACACACACATCCACACATGCGCACATGCAATAGAATATAGATCTACATGACCGTCTACATGATCACACATTCAAACAACTGACATATTCACAGAAAAATGCAAAATAAAAATTAATACAAAAAAGGAAAATATGAGCTGATCTCGGCATTCGTCTTTCTCTGTTGGGTAAGTGCAGATAAATTGTGACCACTGGCTGTCTCTAGTGCCTCTGGGTACATCTTCCCAGTCATAACAACTGCACTCAAGCTGCGAGCCAGAACCAACCCCTCCTCTTTAAGTTGCGGCATGCCAAATGTGGAACATAACAAGAAGAAAAGTGAATAATGAACATAGGGTACTGAGTTTGATAAATGGGAGCTGTACATAAGGCATTCCACTAAATATTTCTTCCTTTTTCTTCCAATTGGCTGAGATGTGACACTCAACTGAGATACTGTATTCAATGTGATTTACAAAACTCTAAAGTGTATGTATGAGTTTATATCTCTAAAATATTGTCCACAGCATATTCTTATTATTTTATATATAATAAATGCAGACATTTTTCCCTTGGGCGTCAGTTCCAGAAGTTTGGTGGCCAATTTATGGAATTTGTTTTGGAAAAGTAGGGCCACAATTAAATTAAAATGTATAGCAGCACTCACCAAAAACAATTGTGGAATTGAAGGAAGCATGGACAATTCTGTAGTGCAGAGTTAACAAATGTTGCATTTGTGACAGTCATATTTTAAAAGATAAAACTTCACTTCACAAAGGATACTTAAAAGGATGTTTAGCCTAATATCCCTAAATAAGACATTTATACCATCACTTCCAAGGCTCAGAGAATGCTGTGGGAGAGAAAGAGAGTGCAGAAAGAATGCAAGAGCTAGACGTTTGGAAGGAGGCCTGGGAACCACTGCTCTCTGGCTATGACACAACATAATCATGAACTCTTAGTGACATGTTTACCGGGCTGCACTGGACTGGCCATTTCAACAATCAGTCGTGGATGGGGGAATGACTCGCTGCTGAGTCTACCAGTGTCCTATGGGTACTTGCAAACACATGGGAACACAGAGGGCCCTGCAGAGTGGGTCACAGAACAAAAACAAATAGAAATGTGGGAAAGAATTAGTATAGAAGAAGCATGGTAGAGAGAGAGGTGGAATGGATATAAAAGAAGTTGAGTAGTGAGAGTAATCATTGTTCATTGAATATCTGTATGTCATTGTCAAGAAGGCATTTGATTAAGATGTTAAAAGCATAAAGCAGTTTTATGAAATATACACATCCATATGTAATCATGTACTAACCAATATGCATAAATTAAACTAAAAGATTATGCTGTGACTCCAAAAATATTAGGTCAATACAAATATATATATGCTATACTTACAATTAAAAATTTAAAATATAATATTAAATTCATCCTTGAACTCCCCAAACTAAAGCATGTGGACTGAAATTCTATAGTAAACAATTAAAATTGTTTTTTTTCCTAATTCAACATTGTAGCAAGATGAGATGCCCTTGTATGTTTGGAATTGTTGCCGCTCTTTTCCTTTTTATCTAAAAATGCAAATAAGCAAGATGCATTTAAAAATCTCTTTGAAGTAAAATAAAAAAAAAACAACATTTCTTAGAGCATTTTGATTGAAAATAGCCTTTGCTTATTTACCAAAGTACATACTTAGCAAGATATTTCTTTCCTTACACCCATTTGGCAGTGCTACTCTGAAGAATATTATAGAAGAAGCACTTTCTGATTTGGCAAGTCAACACTCTCTCCTCACTGAATACTCTACTTTTCATTTTTTACTATGACAATGCTATTAAAATCCCCAGGGTGTTACTTAGGCTGCTCTCAAACTGTTCCATAAATTTAAGAGACTTAAATTTCTTTCTAAGGAAACAAAGATGATAAGGCATTTGAGCTAAAAGAACAGTTTTGATTTTCCATTGAATAATGATTGCATCAGTACACTTTTACAGACATAATAGGCTTATCTAGATTTTGATGTAATGGGAATCTAGGAAGTATGCATAAAAGAAAACATAGATGTAAGTTTCCAGATTTCATTTTATATACTAAAGTAAAGACACTGAGGCCTTGAGACATGAAATACAAGCGCATCTGGTCACAGTGCTTTCCCTAGGTTCAATGTGTCTAATGACCTGCACACAAGGCACAATCTTGGCCATCCACAGATCCTTATCTTTGAAAAGATACTATTTCAAACATGTAGATGCTTCCTACAATCAGATCCCATCTCTTGTAGAGCCCTGATATCTTCCTAGGTCACTGATCAGGCCTTGAGGTCCCCTGTAGCCCCAGCTGTCCTGGAATTCCCTCTGTAGACCAGGCTGGCCTTGAACTCACAAAGATCCCCCTGCTTCTGCCTTCTGAGTGCTAGGATTAAAGGTGTGCATCACCACGCCTGGCCAGCCCCTTAATTTTATATTACTCTAAAATATGCATACATACTTTCCATTCATATACAGTAATTATAGAGTCTGAAAGTAAGTGGCAGGTCGAATCTAGAACCCATTAAAGATTTACATTATTAAAAAATAGTTGCTTTCAGATAAACAGAAATATAATAATAATGTTGTTCAGCTTGCCTTTCATCTGGGGATTTGGTGTTACCATCCACAAATGAGGGAAACCATTCACCACTTGTTTTTTCTAGGACTGTATTATTGCTTCACTTAGCATAATGGCTTTGTGTTCCATCCATTTACCTGCAAAGTTCATGATGCCATCTTTCTTTACTGCTGAGTAGTACTCCATTGTGTAGATGCACCACATTTTTGTCATCAGCTCATCAGTTGAGAGGCATTTGGGTTAGTTCCAACTCTTGGCTATTGTGAAAAGAGCTGCAATAAACATGGATGTGCATGTATCTTTGCAGTAGGATGAGTCTCGAGGGTATATACCGAGAAGTGGTACGGCTGGGTCAGGTAGTAGGCTCATTTTGAGTCTTTTAAGGGTTCTCCACACTGCTTTCCATAATGGTTGTACAAGTTTACATTCCCACCAACAGTGGATGATTGTTCCCCTTTCCCCACAATCTCTCCAGCATTTAATGGCTTTCGTGTTCTTGATCTTAGTCATATTAGAGTGAGTTGATATCTGAGAGTGGTTTTAATTTGCATTTTCTTAGTTATTAAGGAGATTGAAAATGACAACAAAAGATAGAAATCTCCCATGCTCATGGATTAGAAAATTTAATATAGTAAAAATGTCCATTTTACCCAAATTGATATACAGATTAAATGCAATTCCAATCAAAATCCCCATAAGCTTTTTCACAGACTTGGAAAAAAATCCTTTATATGGAAAAACAAAAGACCCCAAATAGCTAAAACAACCCTGAGTGAAAAATGCAATACAGGGGGATTCCTCTACCAGACTTCAAAGTATATTACAAGGCCATAGTCATAAAGACAGCCTGGTACTGGCACAAAAAACAGACCAGTTGACCAATGGAATGAAATTGAAGATCCAAACTTGAGGTCATACAATTTCAGCCACCTCATATTTGATAAAGGGGCAGAAAAAGCTCAATGGAGGAAGGATAGCATCTTCAGCAAATGATACTGGCAAAATTGGATCACCATTTGTAGAACAAAAACCCCTACCTCTCACCCTGTACAAAAATCAACTCCAAATGGATCAAAGATATCAACATAAAACCTGAAACCCTGAAGGTGATAGAAGAAAAAGTGTGTGATCTTTTTGAGACAGGGTCTCCCTTCAGTCCCAGCTGGCCTGCAGCTTTCTATGTAGACCAGGCTGGCTTTGAACTCACAGAGATCTTCCTGCCTCTGCCTCCAGAAAGCTGGGATTAAAGGCATTTACCACCACACCTGGAAATATCCCCCATTTTATTTACTTATAAATTGCCATGTTCAAGGACAATTTCAGTCAACATTTCTATCTCTTGCTCTTGTCCTTATCCTAGATCAAAGTAACCTGATGCAACTGTGCAAGACCAGGCTGGGTATATAGACAGTGGACATAAGAGGCAGTCAATTGTGGTTTGATGGACAGACATGCCATCCCCACGAGGACAGCTTTGATACTTACTTTATATGAAGTATTTACCTGGATGGTCCTTTTTTGTTTTTTTCAGTCTCCTTTTCCTTTTTCTTTTGTTGTTTATGGTCAATCCCTGGAGTAATTTGTCCATCATAACCTCCTTCTGTCTCTCTGTAACATCAAGGGGGCTGACATATCATAAATAGCAGCAAGAGGTATCATCTGGCCAGGGTGGCACCTCTGACTTCATCCCTCCCAGAACTGGCCATTATCCCCAGAGGAGCACTGAGTCATTTCCCTCTGAGATATCAGGATCCACCTCCAGAGGCACAGGTGTATTAAGAGTGTCATTGCCTCTTCAAGTGCCATGATACTGGCAAATTGATCTAGCTGGGACCCAAATGGGCAGAGAATAGTCCTATGGAAATGCATATGCAAAGACCCTACCCATAGTGAGGAGGTGGTCTGGCCCTTTCCAGGTGCCTGAAAAAGCGTCCTTCCATATGACCAACACCAGTGGAGTGCATTGTGTCTCCCCCCATTGCCAAACTACAGCCGGCTTTGGGGTTTCCATTTTTATGGCTATGACATGGTTTAATACATTTAATGTAAAAAGAGCAAATGATAACTGTATTTGAGGTGGGTATTCAGTAGACATCTTTTGTAGTTGTTGTTTCAGCATGTGATATGTCCTTTCAATGTTTCCCTGTCCTTGAGGCTTGTAAGGGATACCAGTAATGTGGTGAATGTTCCAGGTCTTGCAAAACTGGGAAAAGGAATGGCTAGTAAAAGCAAGACCATTGTCTGTCTCAAGTTGGGATGGCTGGCCCATGACTGAGAAACATTGGAGAAGGTGTTAAGTCTGGTTGTTTCCCCAGTATGGGCTGTAGCCCAAATAAATTTGGAAAAGGTGTCTATAATGAGGAAGACATACTATTGTCTTCCAATGGATGAAGTTGAGTGACATCAGTCTGTCTAATAACATTAGATTTAAACCCCCGGGGATTGACATCTGCAGCTTGAAAGCCTTGGGCTAGCTATGAGGGATTGAAGGTGCTTGCAGGTTTTTAAAATGACCAGTAATTAACCTTTAGGGAACTTGGTATATAGGGCCTCAAGACCTGTAAAGTTTATATGGGTAAGAGCTTGAAAGTCCCCAGCTGAGAGAGGAGGGGAAATGCTGGCAGGAAAAATCTGCAACAGCATTACCTGTATTGATGAATCTTGGGATAGTCTGATGGCCACACATGTATTGAATATTTATAGGACAAATGCATGCAAGGGAAAATCCCTTAGAGTCCAGTCTCACCTGTGTGTGAGGGAGCCTAGGGATCAGATTTGCTTCATAATGACTGTCACTGAACAAATTAAGGAGATCCTGCACTAGCTGTAGGGCAACTTGGCCTGTGGGGAACAGGTAGTAGGCTCGACCACCTGGTACATGGACTGCGGCACATCTGGAGCAAACCCAACCACAGGAATTCCCTGTTCCCCACATTGGTAAAAATGTTATGACCTTTAGGAATGGGTTTCCCGGGCAAAAAGTCTAAAGAGGAGACCACTGAAGTCTGGGGAGCCTGGCAGCCCAGCGAGGGTTAGGATAATTATTATCTGTTTGGCCATGGAAGTCCTTGAGTGCTGTTGAAATAGCTAGGAAAGGTCATTTTCTTTAAAGGGAAGTTCAATGGCATTGGGCACCTTACCCAATAACTCTTTAATTCTATTTCGGCCTTGCATGATAAGGTCAACTATTTGGTCAGTTCAGACAGTGCCATAGGGGCCCCAGTAATGGAGGTGTGAAGCCATTCTATGACTTCTGAGCCCTGTGCTATCAGTACAATGGTGGTGGGGTGAGTATTGAAAATTAGCAACTGTATTGGCATTGTGGGCATATACCTTCCTAAGTGGGTTTCTGGCAAAGCAGACTGGATTTTTCCTACTGCATTCAAGGCCTCAGGAGTAAGGTTTATCTTTTGACTGGGAGGAATGGTGGGGCTAAGTAATTGGAACAGAGGTATTAATTCACTAGTGACAGCATTCAGCCACCAGTTTACTTCTTCCAGGAAGCACTGCAGGCCTGCCACTGTAAGTGGCATTGGGAGTGACACCAGAGGTTTCATTGGTCTAAGGTGATTAAGGTGGATCTCTGTACCCAGAATGTGACAGAGGTAGAGAGTTTGAATCACTATTGCTTTGTGGACAGGGATATAGGACATGGAGAGAACTCTTGGTTGTAGAGTACCCCAAATGACCATGGAGCTAATGATTACTCTCAGGTCTTGTAGCAGACCACACTTTCCTGATTTATTTTTAATAGGAAAAATAGGCATTTTCCAAGGGCTTCAGGAAGGCTTAATGTGGCTTAGAGAAAGCTATTGCTGCACTAGTTCATGTATAGCATGAAGTTTGACCCCATAAAGCGAAATAGTGCAATGGACTCTACCCACAGCAGCCAGTTGTGGGCCAGATTTTGTTCTAATCCCCCCTTGCAGGTGATGGAGCTGAGGTTCACCCCCCAGTTAGTTTAAAGGCCTGCCATCTACATGATGTCTGGACTTACAGTCTTTTATCCAATGGAACCCCTTTCTGCAGCATGGACACTTAAACCATGGTGGTTTGGATGACTTTGGCTTAGGGCCCAAGAGTACCTCATGGGTACCATAAGTACCTGAGAAACCCAACGTCCTTCTCAGTGGCATTTAAAGCAGGTTTTTTCTTTGCTAGAATAAATTGTTATGGCCACAATGGCTCATGCAAGGGCTGCAGCTTAGACCTGTCCTGTATGGGCAGGGGTTCCTGTATCTTGTGTGGCCAATAACCAGACCCCACTTCTGCATTCTGCAGTTGCACACAGGCAAGCCTACTTTCTTTCATCATTCCTTCCCATACTATAACTTTGAAAGTTTCAACCTGCATCATTGGGTCTGCTGTGAATCTCTTGACCATGCCAGAGACGGATTGATTGATCTACAAACTCAGCAAAGGACTCAGTGGGTTTTTGTTTAACTTGGGTGATAGGGGATGGCCCCATATTCTTTAGGGGGCCACTGTATGGTCTCACACTCTCAAGAAACAGAAGCAGACCTAGTCAAAAATCTCTGGTGGACCCTGGGCTTGTGTGACCAGACTGCTATATACTGGTCCCTCACCATGAAGACGGTCTCTGGAAGTGGGCACACTATTCTTAGGGTTACAAGGAAACCGCTGCTCACCCTCATCCCTAAAGAAGGCAGCCCATTGTAAATACAGTGGCCCTGGTATATAGTTTTGATAGAACTGATAATATCTTTCCAGGTATTAGGTTTGTTAAGCCACATTGAGAGGTCACAAGGTATGTTCCTTGTCCACTGACCATGAACCCCATCATCTTCGATGGCCTTTCATAGCTTTGACAGGGATTGGGGATTATAGGGAAACCATGACAAAGGACATTGTGGTGTTGGTACAAGGTTCACTGGAAAATGGTGGACGGGGATGCCGATTGTAAGTTAAGAGACTCCTGTGAGGGAGAACCCCAACCAGCCTGTGGGGGAATTGTTCTGCCTCAGATCATCCCTGGTCCCTTTGCTTACAAAGTAGGTGAGACCAAGAAGTATTGGGCTCCTCCTGAGGGGGGCAATAGGGCAGCAAGGAAGGATATGAGGATGACGTGAGGGGGTGATGGGGCATGCGAGGGTGGCGGCTTCTCTCTTGCTGAGTCTGATAGGGTACAGCACCCCTTCTCATTTCCCAATCAGTCTAGAGCTGCTTGAAAGGTAAACTTTTCCTGCTGGGCAACTTCTTAGAGGAATCAAGAGTTTCTTTCTGCCTTCGGCCATGCATTTAGCCTTGCTGAATTCCCATTCTAGATCCTGATCCTCTTCCTCTCCATTCAACCAAGGGGTACAATCTAGCAGGGTCTCCCATAGCTCCTGGGCCCGACTTTCACTAACTTCCCCGCTGTGCGACCTGAGCAGAGTATGCAGGCAATTGCTCTGGGAGGTCATTTGGTGAGGGGACTACTTACCCAAACCTCCAAGCTTACAGTAGGCAAATGGTCTGGGGGTCACGTGGTGTCAAAGGGATCACTTACCTGAAACTCCAGGCTTGTGGTAGGTCTGAAGGTCCCTGTTCAGGTGCCACATATGGGCCTTAATATGACTAGTCTTTGGTTCCCTCTCTACCAAGGGTAAGCGCAACAGAGAAAAACCCACTTGGGGAACGCCTCAGAGGTCAAAACTCAAAACTTTATTTTCCAGTATAGGGTATATAGGAAGCTTCTACCAGTCAGAACAGAGACCATCAGAGCACATCCAATCATGAAAAAGGTCAGTTTAATCATGCAGCTACATAGTCCTCAGCCTGCACATGGTTCTATAGATGTTTACATGCTGTTTATAAGCTCAGTACAGGGGGCAACTAATCATGGCGAGGGGGCTCCATGCAGCTGTTGCCAAGAAGGGTGCCATGTTGATGATGCAGTGAAAAATTCAGCAATGTGGCTTATTAATCAGGCCTACAAATATATCTCCTAGGATTGGTCATCTTTCACATGTATATTTTCAGTGTCTGACTAGTTGTGGGATTCTGCCATAGCCTCCATCTATTGCAAAGAGAAGGTTCTTTGATGAGTTGCCTACCGACTGTATGCTTGTCTATAAAGATTCCATATTTTGCATATGATAAAGAAATTTCATTGTCTAGAGATATGAAACTGATAGGGTTTTTTTTTTTTTTCTAGGATCAATGTCCTCTGCAGCTAAACTTCAGGTGACATAGAAGACTTGCAGGTGAGTTCCTGCTCCTTTACTCTAAATCCTATCTTTTAAGCATGTACTGTCCTGAGAAGAAGTGTCTTAAATTCTCTTTCTGGTAGATAATCAAGAGCTTTGGCAATAGTCTGTATAGTTTTGATAGTCTCTTGGATTACACCAAACATTCAAAGTGAGGTATCCTCCTCTGACACTGTATTCCCTCCCCCAGGTTGCACCACCTATGCACTAATATTCAGAGAGTGTATGTGCATTTGCCATGGGGTCTGGGGGCATCACACCATACTCTAGGGCCTCTGTCCTACAAATGTCCATTCATCACTATTCTTTTTCTTCTCTTCCCACTCCCTCCCTCTTCACCATCTGGAGCATTCCCATCATCCCCATTATCTCCTTCCGAGCGCCCCCAACTCTCACCATGTCCTCTGCATGCCCCCCTTCTCCTCCAAACCCAATACCCTCACCCTCCCTAGTGACACCTGTTCCTTTCTATTCCCCTGTTTTGGTTCTTTGTTTTCATTTACCTCCATGTATCTTTTCCAATTTCTTGGTTCCTAGTGTAACATCAGGATCTATAGTCATATATAAGGTATTGGTGCTACAATCAACCAATGAGGGACAATATGTGTTGCTTGGTTTTCTGCCTTTGTGTTACTTCACTTAGAATGACACTCTAGTTCCATTCATTTACCTGTGAATTTCATAATTTCATCTTTTCTTACTGCTGAGTATTACTGCTTCCTGTACATGTACCACATTTTCATTATTCATTCATCAGTTGTGGGAACTTTAGGTTGTTTTTATTTATTTGTTATTGTGAAGAGAGCTGCAAACCACATGGATGCACAGGTAGCTTTACAGTATGGTGAGCCTCTGAGGTATATGCCAAAGAGTGGTATAATTGGATCAGATGGTTGGTTCTCTTTTAGTTTTTTGAGAGTTCCTCACACTGCCTTCTATAGTAGTTGCAATAGTTTGCATTCCCACCAGCAGCGAATGAGTCTTCCCCTTTCCATATATCCTCATCAGCATCTGGTGTCTTTTGTTCTCTTGATCTTAGTCAGTCTGATTGGGTAAGATGGAAACCTAATGTGGTTTATCTGCATTTCTTTAATTACTAATGATGTTGAGCAGCTTTTAAGATGTTTCTTAGCCATTTTTATTTCCTCATTAGAGAACTCTGTGTTAGTTCATATCTCTAGGCCATCTTTTTTTTTTTTTTTTTTTTTTCTTTTTGAGGTATTTTTTGTGTTCTTTATGTACTCTGGATATTAATCCTCTCTCAGGTGTATAAGTGGTAAAGATTTTCTCCCACTCAGTGGGTTTCCTCTTCACTTCCTTGGCTGTTTCTTTTACTATACCGAAGCTTTATAGTTTAATGAAATCCCATTCATTAATTATTGATCTTAATGCCTGAGCAGCTGATACCTAAGAAAGTCCTTTCCTATCTTGGAGGGGACTGTGTGTATATTCATCTAGCAGTTTCAGAGTTTCAGGTTTTATAATGAGGTCTTCAATCCACTTGGAGATGACTTTTGTGCATGCAGAAAGATAAGAATCCAATTTCATTCTTCTACAAGTGGAGAGCTAGTTCTGTCACTATCATTTGTTGAAGATGTATCCTTCCCCCCCTGTGTCACCTTTGTCAAGGATGAGGTGTCTGAAATTGTATGTACTCATGTTTGGGTCTTCTATTATGTTACATTTATCTACTTGTCTATTTTTATACCAGTACCATGATGTTTTTTATACCTAGAGCTCTGTCATACAACCTGAGCTCTTGTATGGTGATGCCCCCTGCATAACTATTTTGCTCAAGATTGTTTTGGATCTGGGGTCTTTTGTCATTCCATATGAACTTTTGGATGATGCTTTCTAGCTCTATTATTAACGTTGTGGGTATTTGATTGGCATTGCATTTAAGTGCATTTTTTGGTAGGATGGTAATTTTCACAATATTGATTCTACCAACCCATAAGCTTGGTAGATTTTTCCATTTCCTAGTGTCTTCTTCTCTCTCTTTACTTTTTTATTTTATTTTACTTTATTTCTGTATGTATGTGAATGTACTGTCTGCATGCAAGTTTGTGCACCCGTGTCGTGCAATGCCACGGAGGTCAGAAGAGGGTGTCAGATTCCCCCTGGAACTGGAGTTCTNACATTAACTCATGCAGGCACACACATATAAATAAAAAATTTTTTTTTAATTTTTATTTATTTCTGTAGGTGTATGAATGTACCATCTGCATGCAGGTTTGTGCACCTGTGTTGTGCAATGCCACGGAGGTCAGAAGAGGGTGTCAGATTCCCCCTGGAACTGGAGTTCTCCTGGAATTGGAGTTTCAGACGGTTCTCGGCCGCCATGTGGGTGCTGGAGATCAAACCCGGGTCCTCTGTAAGAGAGGTCGGCGCTCTTAACTGCTAGGCCATATCTCCAGCCCCTCTCTCTCTTTAAATTTGGAATTTTATTTTAGAGATCTTTAATGTTTTTGGTCAGTTTTTTCTAAGTGTTTTGGTTTTTATGAAGTTATCATGAATGGGAGGGTTTTATTGTATCCTTTTTCTGATTGTTTGTTGTTGGTATATAGAAACTCTACTGATTTTTGTATGTTGATTTTGTAACCTGCTACTTTACTGAAAGTATTAATCTTTTCTAGTAGTTTTCTGGTGGAAATTTTTGATCTCTAATGTATAATATAATATCACCTCCAAATAGAGGTAATTGACCTCTTCCTTTCCAATTAGTACTCATTAAATTCCCTTCTATTCTCTTATTGCTCTTGCAAGGGTTTCAAGCACTCTACTGAAAAGGAGTGGAGATAGTGGGGAATGGCTATCTGGCTCCTGATTTTAATGGGAATGCTTCTTGTTTTTCTACCTTTAAAATGATTTTGGCTGTGGGTTTGATGTATATAGCTTTAATGATAATGAGGTATTTTTCCCTCCAAATCAATTTATTCTAAGATTTTTAACATGAATGCATAAATGCACATTGGCATTTTTCAAAGTTCTTTTCTGCATCTATTGATGTGACCATGTGATTTTTGTCTTCAAGTCCATTTATATGTTTTATGACATTTATTGACTTACTTATATTGAACCATCCCAGCATCTCAGGAATAAAGCCTACCTTCTCATGATGAATAAGCTTTTTGATGTGCATCTGTATGCAGTTTGAGACTATTTTGTTAATTATGTTTTCATCATGTTTATTAAGGATATGGGTCTATAGTTTTCTTTCTTTGTTGTATCTTTATCTGGTTTGGGTCTTAGAGTGATGCTGGCTTCATAGAAGGAGCTTGGAAGTTCTCCCTCTATTTCTATCTTTTTGAATAGTTTGAGCAATGTGGGTTGTACATCTTTCAATGTTGATAGAATTCTGCTCTAAAGCCATCTTGGCCTGGGATTTTATTAGTTGGGAGATTTCGTATTACTTTTTCATTTTCCTCATTTGTTATGGGTCTGTTTAAGCTAATGATGTGGTCTTGGTTTGACTTTGGTGATTTCCATGGCTCTAGAAATTCATCCATTTATCTTAGGATTTAAAATGTATCGGAGCATAGATTTTTACAGCATCACCTTACAATGGTCTTGATATCATTGGTTTCTGTTGTAATGTTTCCCATCTTGTCTCTAATTTTGTTAATTTGGATTTGCTCTTTGTTTCTTCTAGTTAGCTGGGACAGGGGTCTGTCTATTTTGTTTAACCTTTCAGAGAACCAACTCTTAGATTCATTTATTTGTGTTATTGTTTTGTTTCATTTCATTGATTTCTCCTCTGATTTTTGTTATTTTTACCCATCTACTAGGATTTGGGTTCATTTGTTCTTGCCTTTCCAGAGTCTTCAGTTGTGCTGTTATGTCTTTTACATGTGCTTGTTTGATTTTCTAATGTAAGCACTAAGGGCTGCACATTTCTCTCCTTAGGGCTGCAGTTAAGGTGTCCCAGAGGTTTTGTTGTATGCATTCTCATTTTGATTTAGTTCCAGGAATATTTATCTTTCTTTATTTCACATTTTATCCTTGATCATTCAAGAGTGTGTTGTTTATCAATATGAATTTGTGTGGCTACTAGAGCTTCCTTTGCTGCTGATTATAAGCTTCATTGCACCATAGTCTGGTAGAATGCGTGGAATTATGTCATTCATATTAGTTGTTTGAGTTTTTCTTTATGTCTCAGAATGTGATTAATTTTAGAAAAGCTACATGGGCTGCTGAATATAAAATGAATTCTTTGATGTGTAGGTGGAATATTCTGTAGCTGTCCATTAGGTTCATTTTTGTAAGTCGTTATTTAATTCAGATGTTTCCCTGCTTGTTAGCTGTCCAGTTTCCTTGTCTGTTGAAGAGAGTGGGTTATTGAAGCCACCTACTGTTACTAAATTGGAGTTAATTCATGTTTTATAGTCCTGGAGTACAGTTGCTTATGCAATTGGGTGCATGTATGTTCATGGCTGTCATAACTTCTTGGTCAATTGTTCCTTTAATTTGAATGAAGTCTCCCTTTTTTATATTTTCTGACTTGTTTTAATTTGAAGTCTACTTTGTCAGATATTAGAATTGCAATACCTGCTTGCTTTTGGGGGCCATTTGATTAGAATATTTTTTCCATCCTTTCATGCTATGTCTATCCTCAATGATGAGATGAGATTTTTGAAGACAACAAAAAAGATGTTTCCTTTTTTGATCTATTCTGCTAGTGTGTGTGTGTGTGTGTGTGTGTGTGTGTGTGTGTGTGTGTGTGTGAGTTTCCATGGGAAAATAGTATTGATGTTCAATACTATTTTTGAAATGCATGTATTGGATATCGTCATTTTAATTTCTTTATGTTTGCAGACCTACTTTGAATTTCCTTCATTATGCTCTCCTTTTTCTGTAGCCTCTGGAGTAAAAGTCCTGTCTTCAGTCTTTTGTATTGTTTCAAATATTCTCTGTATGGCTGGTTTGATAGGCATGAATTGTTTTAGCCTATTCATGTCATGAAATTTTTACTGTTCCCCTTCATCCTTGATAGATAGTTTTTCTAGATAAAGTATTCAAGGTTAGCATCAAGGTCATTTAGAATTGGTAATACATTGGTCTAGGATCTTCTGGCTTTCATAGTTTGCATTGGAAAGTCTGCTGTTACTTTGATGGTTTCCTTTATAAGTAACTTGTTTTTTCTGTAGCAGCCTTCAGTAGTCTCTGTTTGTTCTGTATATTTAACACTGTTATTATAATATTCTGTGGGTATTTTCTATTCTGGTGATGTCTAGTTGGTGATCTTTGTGCTTCTTGAATCTCTACAGGTAAGTCTTCCCATAATTTAGGAAAGTTATCTTCTATAACTTGGCCTGAGATTCTTCTCCTTCCTCTATGCCTATAATTCATAGAATTGGTCTTCTCATGTTGTCCAAGATTTCCTACATATTCCATTCTTGTGGGATTTTTTTTTTGCATAGTCTTTGATTAAGGACTCCACATTTTCAACTTTCTCATCCAGTTTTGATATTCTGTTTTATGTTTCATTTGTTCTTCTTGTGAGGCTTTCTGTTGTTGCTCCCAATTATTTTCTTTTCTTTTATTTCTTGTTTATTTCTGTTTGGGTTTTCTTCTAATTTCTTTTTTTTTAAGTTAATTTTGATTGAGTGCATTTCATACAACATTTCTTAATCAAATTTAGACTCATTCCCCCATCCATGCTCACCCTTTACTCCCACCTCCCCCCACCAGAGCTTATGGATTCTATCATACATGTTAAATCCTGTCTTGCATCTTTTTCTCAGTCTTTTATAACCTTTTCAATACACAAACTTACTGTTTTGGTCAGTTCTTTGAATAGGTTTTTCTCTCTCTTTTTTGTTCCCTTTAATTTTATATTATTCCAAAATATGCATATATACACTCCACACATAAGTCAAAATTATAAATTTTGAAAATAAACTATATGCTAATTCCTAAACATATTTTGAGATTCACATTTTACTAGTAAAGTTGCATCCAGACACCACCTTGGAGTGAAGGGATGGAGAAGGATGTTCTGGGCAGGTAGTGCCAAAAGGCAGGCAGGGGTGGTTATTCTGATGTCGGAAAAAGTGGACCTCTGAGTAGGATTGGTCGGGGAAGACAGGGTGAGGCATTGTATCTTTGTTGATGGAGCAGTTGGCCAGGAGGATTTCACAATCTTGGGTATTTATGTACCAAGCTCTTTGTGGATGCAGTCTTTCAGGACCTCGGGTTACAGATTGATCCCAGCATGCTGATGGTGGGGGACTTCAGTGCCCCACTGAGCCCCCTGGATGGATCTACTGGACGGGGAGTTTCCTCACTATTTCTATCTCTTCTACAAATTCAGTTTTCAAGTCATGAATTGTTTTTGATATTTCATTAAGACACATATTTGTGTATTCCTGAGGTTCTATCACAAGTTCTTTGAGTTGTTTGTGTTTTCTTTAAGTTCTTTGATCGTGTTTTTAATTGTTCTTTTAAATTCTGAGTTCAGTATTTCCTCAGAATGGTTCTTATGGTAGTGGACTTCTGCATACAAAGTGGGTTTTGGGGGGACATATTCTCTTGCTTTTTCATATGGTTTGTATTTTTGTGTTGGCATTTGAGCATATAAGTATGCTTTGTTGGTTATCTTTCCAATAGGTACTTCCCCTTGTTTTTTTTTTTTTTTATTGAATTTTGGTATGTTTATATTGTTAATGTAGCTTGGTTACTTTTGTTCCAATTCTTAGGTGGGAAGTTCCATCAGCAGATCAGTAGCCAATGAATATGGGGATTGGGACACCCTGAGGGGGTTCCTTTTTTATTGAAGTTTTGTGCATTTCACACATCATTTCTCAGTCAAATTTAGAATCATTTCCCTTTCCATGCCCCCCCCCCCATCTGACCAGAGTTCATGCATTCTGCCCTGCATCTTCCTTTTTAAAAGTTTTTCAAAGCAGAGGATCACTGCTCTTGGGAGAAAAATTATGGTTTCAGTTGGTTCTCGGTCAGTCCCAGTTCTTTTGTTGTTGTTGTTGTTCCTTCCAGTTTGTATTGTTTCAACATATGAATGTATTTATGTCACACCTATGCTTAAATTGTGTCTTCTGAAAATAAACTGGGGGTTATTAGCAACTTGTACTGGGGTGTTTAGAAAGTCTGGATTAAGGATTTAGTCCAGAAAAGGAACTGGTGCCTGCGGTGACAACAGTTAAACATTTTTGAAGACCCACCTAGAATATGTTATAGCTTAAATAAAATCACTCCTTTCCTCATGATGAAAAATATATGGATGTTGATTGACACAGATTCTGTGATTTCATGTGATGCAGAGAATAATTATCTTAACAAATAATGTATTAAAATATTAAGGAAGATCAACATTAGATCATGAATTGCCTTTAACCCCTGCTATTTAAATATCTGAATCTAATTGGACAATAGCCAATAATTTTCATAATAATCAGGTTTTTCATTATTATGCCAAGAAGACAAGTTGTTTTGTCTGAGTCAGTTGTTTTGTCAAAGAAATAATTACTATTTTTGTATCTGATTTTTGCAATATTCCATGTCAGTTTTTTCTTTTCTTTCTCCTGAGATTAAATCAATTGCCATTGCTTTTTCATGAAAACAGTTTTTCATCAGAAAAAAAATTAAGCATCATCAATGAATAAATAAGAAGAGCCAGTAAGTGTATAGAGGGGTAATTATATCACAGAACTTGTATTTCTATAGAGCAACAATTTGTATAGGAAGGAGCTTTGTTTCATAAATTGCCATAGCACAGAAGTTCTCAAACTTGACGGCTGTGGTTTGTTCCATTTCTTTTCTAGAGGAAAAATAAACATTGCACTGCACAGGAAGCAAGGTTTTTTTTTTTTCTTCCATTTCTTTGGACTAGAGCAGGATATTTACAGTTTATCCAATAAATATATGAAGAATCAAATTTATCCTAGAATTAATTAAAATATAGGCAAAAACAAGCCTACAGTATCATACAGAGATTCTAGTGTTACATTTTCTCCCTCTCAGTTTTGTATATTGTGAGGTGACTGTCTTGTTTCCCTTGGTTCTTTGGATCTCTTCTTTTAAGGTTTCTCCTTCTCAGATGGGTAAAGAATGACTAGATGGATTAAATGATATCTTGGACAATACTGTGCTGAAGGAACTGTTCCTTCATACTAATGTACTGTACAGAATTTTGTGTTTAAATATTGTGTATTATATTGAACAGTACAGTGTATTTTAAAATTTCAAGTCAACTACTTTGTAGCATGTCTGTCAACCATAAATTCCCTTTTACTCATTTTTCCACCACAGCTGCAAGTATTTTAGTAGAGACAGGTATGGTATTGTCTGCTTTTCAATTTTCATAAGATTGAGTTGTTTGTTTTTGTTAGTAGCTCTTGATCCCTGGAGGACTGATACAAATCCACAACCACAAGCAACACTCAAGGGAAAGAATATTTGCTCATATGTCTGGTGCTTATGAACCTAAGCACATCTTTTGGCTTACACTTGTTCTTATTGTCTCTGGAGAGCTTGGAGTTGTTATAATTTAAAATTCTAGAAGGACACCGTTCAGTCAACGACATATACTATTTTTCCCTATCAGTGAAAAAGGTTTTCCACATTTTAAAATATATAATCTGAAATAGAAAACTAATTTATACTAAATCTTCATTTAGTGCATTTTATAATCTAAAGTCAATGTCATTGAAAATATTTTCAGTAGATAATTGATCCATGTTCAATTTATTTTTTAGTTAATTTAAAAGTTGCCAGTTCTCTTCCTTACTTGTCTATTTGCTTACTATTTTGCTTAGTTAAAAAAATGAGTAAGAAATATCTTGTCTCTAGATCCTATCAATCCTCCATGTGTGTGTGTGTGTCTGTGTGTGTGTGTGTCTGTGTGTGTGTGTGTGTGTGTGTGTACAATGGTCAAAGGGCAATCTTGGTGAGTCAGTTCATGCCTTTTGAGGTGAGTTCTTTCTTGTTGTGGGCAAGGTGAGGTCCACTCCAGGTCAGCTCGAATGTGAGATTCTGGCTCAATCCCTTGTGACTAATTCCTGTCTATCATAGGAGTGGTTTCAATTTTATTTTATTTCTCAAGCCAACTAACAACTCTAATAATGGCACATAATTTTTATTACTAACTTGTATAATGAAGTTTGAAATTATCTGTTTGCACTACAGACGACATGTAAATTTTATTTTCAGTTTGTGACTGAATTTCTTGACAAATGATGCTTTGCTAAAGCAAGGATAAATATTATATCATGGGTTTGTGATATTTTAAAGCATTCATTTTATGTCTGGAAATAACTATTATGGCAAGAAAATGATGGTGTTTCTTTTTGTTTTGTTTTGCTTTCCTTTGAATTTAACAGAAATACCAGGATCTAGCCTCCTTTGCTCAACTAAATATGCAATTGTCCTGGGCTGAAATCAATAAAAATGAGTGAGAATAATATTTTAGAAATGAGATAATCAAGATACCTCATTTTTATATTTTTATTATGATATCCATCAGCTAAGATATTTACATTAGGAAACAAGAGGTGATGCCTAGGAAAATTATGTGTGGCATGTTCAGAAATGATCAAGGAAGTGGAGAGAAAACCCACAGTGTGGGGGGAAATCTTTACAGTGATACATCTGACAGAGTATTAACATCAAGACTATATAAACAAAGAACTAAGAAAACAAATGACCTACTCAAAAGATGGAGTAAAGAGTTAAACAGAGATTTCACCACTAAGGAATTAAAGATGGCTGAGAAATATCTTAAAAAGTGTTCAACATCATTAATAATTAAGGAAATGCAAATTAAAACCACTCTCAGATATCTTCTCACTCCAAAACGACTAACATCAAGAAAACAAAAGACACAAAATGCTGGAGAGGTTGTGGGGAAAGGGGAACACTCATCCACTGCTGGTGGGAATGTAAACTTGTACAACCATTATGGGAAGCAGTGTGGAGAACCCTTAACAGACTAAAAATGTGTAAGTACCTCGTACTAACCTATTGTGCAACTGGAGCTGCTGAAATAGCTGGGCATGGTGGCACATGCCTTTAATCCTAGTACTTGAGAGGCAGAGGCAGGTGGAAATTTGTGAGTTCAAGGCCAGCCCAGTCTACAGAGTTCCAGGCTGGGGCTACTGGGAGACCCTGTCTCAAGAAAGACCCCCCCCAAAAAAAAGACTAAAAATGAGCCTACCACCTGACCCAGTCATACCACTTCATGGTATATACCCAAAAGACTCATCCTATGGCAAAGATACATGCACATCCCTGATTATTGGAGCTCTCTTCACACTAGCAAAGAGCTGGAACCACCCAAATGCCCCTCAACAGAGCAGTGGATGACAAAAATGTGGTACATCTACACAATGGGTACTGTTCAGTGGTAAAGAAAGATGACATCATGAACTTTGCAGGTAAATGGATGGAGCTAGAAGAAGCCATTATGCTAGGTGAAGTAACACAGTCCCAGAGAAACAAATGCTGAATTGTTTCCCTCATTTGTGGATGCTAACACCAAATCCCCAGTTGAACGGCAAGCTGAACAACATTATCGTTATTTTTTCTGTTTATCTGAAAGCAAATATGTTGTTATAATGTAAATCTCTGAACAGGTTCTATAATCCATCCACCACTTATTTTCAGACTCTGTAATTACTGTATATGGGTGGAAAGTATATATTCATATTTTAGAGTAATATAAAATTAATGGAGGAAAATGTGAATTCCTAAACATAAAGACAGAGAAAGATGCAAGACAGTTATGGCAGAATGCATGATCTGCAGGGTGGGGCGGGGGGGTTAGCCAAAAGGGAATATGCCTAAATTGAGCTGAAAAATGATGTCTGAAATACACAAAACATAAAAAGAAAATTGAAAAATAAAGAAATGATCAGACTAATGATCAACATTCACTTACCTGATTGATTTAAAATTTAGTTGTTAATTTCAATCAAATAGATAGTTTCATGGGGCTGAACCTTACATACTTAAAAGAAATATATTCTCAAATTTAAATTTAAACTTAAAAAATATGTAAATGGGCTTCTGCAGCCGATGGTGCCGGGTTCGGTGCCTCTGTGTCTTTGTGCAGGTAGGTCCCTGAGGCACAGGAGCCCAGAGATCACTCCAGACAGGTAGATCTTGGGGTGGATTGTATGAATGTACTGTTTTCATGCAAGTCTGTGCACCCGTGTCGTGCAATGCAGCAGAGGTCAGAAGAGGGTGTCGCATTCCCCTGGAAATGGAGTTCTCCTGGAATTGGAGTTTCAGATGGTTCTCGGCCTCCATGTGGGTGCTGGGGATCGAACCCGAGTCCTCTGCAAGAGCGTTCAGCACTCTTTTTTTTAAATTTTTTTTATTAATTTTATTTATTTCTGTATGTGTACGAATGTATTGTCTGCATGCAAGTCTGTGCACCCGTGTCGTGCAATGCCGCGGAGGTCAGAAGTGGG
>VZQC01011064.1:297379-317666 GCA_009823505.1 Rhizomys pruinosus | reverse complement strand
TGCAGCAGTGGCAGCCTTATGTCTGTATATCCCAAATCTAATTGGCTATTAGCTCTCTCCTTGGATGAATAACCCATGGCTGATGCCACAAGCTTACATCCTCTAGTGGTTAGGATATGATATAAGCCACAGTAAGACCCTGTCATATTTTACAGAAAAAAATGTAATTCATGGATTAACATACCATCCAAACATCTGTGTCTATACCAAAGTAACCTACTATAACAATTAGTACTGTTTAAATACCTATATATCTAAATGCTTGTGCTTCATTAGAAGGATTGAAAGGTTATTCCTGGACAAACTGTCAGCCCATGAAAGGAAACAGCCAGAATTGACCAGAGTCCAAAATGACAGCTCCAGAGAAAGTAGACTCTTTTGCTTCTCGTCCACCTGTGCCCCTTTTCTAAGCCTAGGGAAGAATCTGCAGAAGTGGGGGCGTGGTAGAATGTAAGGGCTGCAACTGGGGTGAATGCTGAAACTACAGCAATATAGACTGTACACTTATTTGATCAACTTGATTGTATATACAAGGCCCCCAGCTGGATGGTGGGACCCTTGGGCTGTGTGGGTTTGGGCATAGCTGCTTGCAAATTGGTTTTACCTGAGGGATGCTTGTACTCATAAATTATTACTTATTGTTAAAAAATGAAAAAAAGAAAAAAAAAGAAAAAATAATATGTAAATGAAAGGGATATTTCTGGAATATAAGATTGGCACTTTAAAATTGACTCCCTTAAAAATGATTTAAAGTAACTAAACAGAAATAAACCAGAGATAAATTGATCCTTAATGCTGCTAAAATTCTTTCTTGAGGGAGAGCAAAATCTGCCTCCTACTCCTTTGGTCCAAAGTTGAAAATGAGGTAATCTTTCACCTAACTCTATTCTAGGAAATCAGTGAGTTTACTGGGTTTACTCACAGAGCAATGGTATGGGTTTACTTATAGGAGTGTGGGTGCTTTGCCCCTGTTAGGCTGCACTGGGACATTTCAATCCAGACATGAGTAGGGGCTTTCCCATAGCCGCATAAAATGGCTAGAGACCCTTCCTAGATTTCTCTCGCCTAAATACTATTAGCCCCTTCCCCAGGTCACCTGCAACTAGGCCCAACTGGATAGTTAGGAGGTGTGCTTGGATTCTTAGATGAGTGCCTGTACCTCTCTCCATCTCTCCTTTTTTTTTTTTTTTTTTGTGGGACAAGACACTTAACAAGCTCTGCTATGAAGATACCAGGCACGCAGGTGTATCTGATAATGGAAAGACAACATCTATCTGCTGAGGAGAGTTCTGGTTAGTACTGGAATTAAAAGGAACCATAACGATGATAATGATCACTGACAACATATCTGCACAGAACTCTATAGACTGGAAAATTCAGCAAAAAACAACCATCACACACACACCACACAAATATACACATATATGTGTGTGTGCATGGTGTGTGTGCATTCTTTCTAAGAAAATAAATAAAACTTGCAATAGTATGGAGGCATGTTTGCAAAGCCAGTTTGACATGCACTTGAATGACCAATGGTTGGCAATGTGCTTTATGAGGTCAGAGAGATGGCTCAATGATGAAGACTGGCTGCTCTTGCAGAGGACCTGGGTTCAAGTCCCAGCATCCACACGGTGGGTAACAGTTGCCCATAACTCCAGTTCCAGGGGATTTGTCTCTCTCTTCTGATCCCTGCTGGCATTGCACAACAAGGGTGCACTTACATATATGCAGGCAATACACTCATACACATAAAGGGAAAATGAGAAGCAATATTAAAAAGAGATATGCTTTACATATTACGTTGCTGAAAAAATTACTCAAAGAATATCTTAGGGCATCCACAAAGAAAATATGAAAAAGGCCATAGTTATCAAAAAGGAAGAAAAATTATACATGAGTAGAACAATGAGAATATCTGTGGGTTTTATTGAGAACTGAAATATTTGTATTAATTTTATAAAGTTTGATTGCTCTAATGCTATAATAAAATTATGAGATTTAAATGTAAACTTGAGAATGATATATCCTTATTCAAATACTAAAGAATTTTCTTCTCCAATAAAACTATTTCTAGAAGAAATAAATTTACTCCTCATTTTACTAGATCAAGAAGATAAAAAATCACAAATGTACATGGAAATTGAAAAAATGCAAAATTGAGAAGTGTGAAATCAATGTTAAGTTTTTGATGTCATGCAATGTTAATGGAGACCAGAATATGTTATTGCATCCCATGGGACTGGAGTTAGGATTGCTATTAGACACCATTTGTTTTCTGAGAATCAAACCTGAGTCCTCTGCTAGAACAGTCCATGCTTTAAACCATCTCTCCAGCCCCTGGTAGTCAATGTTTTCAACAAGATCAATTCAAATGAAATTTGAAAAAAATTTCTCATTTCTTTAGGGTCCAATAACTCAAAATAGGATCAAGTACACTGTTGCATAACTGGTTACACACCATGAGCTGTTTTGAGATGTTGAATTATTTAAGATTTTGCATATATACTTTTTCCTCATAAAACAGTATTCTTTTTGGAATGGGCTGACCAGTAGCTATTCTTTTTTAGCTTTCCTTATATAAATCACCACTTTTAAACCTGATTTTGGAGCAACTACGTCTCTGTTGTTTATTTTTCCATGGTACTAGCCAGATTAATAAAATTTGTTATATCGCTGGGCATGCAGGTCCATGAGTTTCTTCTCAGACTCAGAAAAAAAAATCCTTAAATTCATATAGAAAAATAAAAGACCAAAGCAACCCTAAGCAAAAAGAGCAACATAGGGGGGATAACTATACCAGACTTCAAACTATATTACAGCGCTAAAGTAATAAAAACAGCCTGGTACTGGCACAAAAACAGACCTGTAGATCAATGAAACAAAATTGAAGTAACCTGAGCACATGCAATTTCAGCCACCTTATATTTGACTAGGGGGCCAAGAAGAATCAATGGAGGAAAGACAACATCTTCAGCAAAGACAGCATTTTCAGACTTTGTAATTTTAGTATATGGGTGGAGGGTATGTCTTTATATTTTAGTGTAATATAAAATTAAAGGGAAAAATCTGAATTCCTAAATGTGTTTTAGAATTAACTTCCAGTTTATTTTCAGATGTCATAATTTTGGCATGTGTGTCATACACACACACACACACATACACATATTGGAGTAATGTATATTGAAGGGAACAACAGCAACAAAAGGACTGGGTCAAAGAACTCAATGAACAGTAAACAGTAAAGCTCAAAAAAGTAAACCTCTGCATAGAAAAACTTTAAAAAAACTGATAAAAGATGCAACACATGTATGGCAGAATGCATGACTTGGGTGGAGTGGGGGGCATAGAAGGAGGAATGAGTCCAAATTGAATTCAGAAATGTATAAAATGCACAAAACTTCATATTGGAAACGACAACAACAACAGAAAGGACTGCATCAAAGAACTGACTGAAACAGTGAACTTCTGCTCAAAACAGTCAACTTCCTCATGGAGAATATTGAGAAAGACTGAGAAAGAGATTAAAGGCATGTTTGGCAGAATGCATGAACTCTGGTGGGGTGGGGGAATGGGGGGGAACATGAGTCTAGATTTGTTAAAAAAATTAAAATAAATTTATGTGAAAAAAAAAGAACATCAACTCTACCTCACCAAGTAGTGATTAACTTCCAATAGTTCCTCAATGATGCTATGGCCATCTGCCCTTTCCTGAGTTCTATGCTGGTTTATGTATGAGTTGGCATAAGTTCATATGATCAAGATGCCAGATGCCTGGAGGACTCTGTTTGCTTTTGATTATGCACCTTGTCCCCTGGCTCGTACAATTATTCTGTTCCTTTCTATGGCAATGCTATGCCATAGATGGTGAATGATATTATACAAGTCCTTTCCAGGGACCCACATTCTGCAGTTATTTTTCTATGTATTTTGGGCAATAGTGGTGTGTGGTTATTGCCCTCTGATGCCTGAGGAAGCTTTGCTGATAAGCATTGAGATAATCATTAGTATTTTCTCTACTCCTTGTTCCACTCTGTTATGTAATCCTTAAATGCTGTGCGTCCATTGTAGACATGTCACTTATTTTACTTTTGTGTATATGTATATGCACATATGTGTGAGTTGCCAGGAGAAGAAAGAGAAATGGGATGCTAGTGAATGTGACCAAATTGTTATCAGTGTTGAGAATTGAACTCAGGTCTGCTGGACAAAAAGTATGCATTCCCAAATACTGGTTGTTCTCTTCAATAAAAAAAATGCACAAAATTTCAATAAAAAAAAATAAAAACTTCAACAAAATCAATAAAGAGTTGTTATATCATTGAATAATATTGAATACCTAGAATATCTTATAACTTAACTTGACAATACATTAGGGGGTACCCACCAAATCTTATGGCACTAAGCATTACATTTGTCAATATTAAGTCAAACAAAATGTGCAGACTATATCCATTCCTCTTGACCTTCATATTCATCCTGCCTCTTGTGCATCTACACAGGAAATGGTGGAGTGGATAGAGTTGGGTCTTTGATAATGAGTATGTCAGTTTACCTTCAATATTCCTTCATATTTCAAAGTTGTCTAACAAGTAAAGACCAATGGAAACATTAGTTCATAAAGATTCTAAGCAAGGACCACTGTGCCCTGTAACAGTGTGTTAAACACTGTGAGTGAAAAGGAGAGAGCATGAAGATAGCATAAGCACTGCCATTGACACCACTGTGGAAAAGTCCAGAGGTACCTAATTGGAGCAAATCAAGTGCCTCAGGGCTGTATTTCCTCAGTCAGCCCTGATCAGACAGTCAGACTCCAAGAGAATGAGCTCAGGCAGGGTCAGTAAGGCTGGTCTCTATGAGACTCTTTAAAATGCTGAGGCATTTGAATGGGTATGTCTACTTTTAGGAAGAGGGGGTGCGGTAGAATGTAAGGGCTTCTATTGGGGTGAATGGTGAAACTACAACAATATAGACTGGACACTCATTTGATCAACTTGATTGAACAAACAAGCCCCCCCCCCCTGCTGGATGGTGGAACCCATGAGCTGTGTGGGTTTGGGCACAACTGCTTGCAAATTGGTTTTACATGAAGGATGCTTGTACTCACAAATTATCACTCATTGTTAAAAAAATGAAAACAAAACAAAACAAAACAAAAAAACAGAAAGATGCAGAAAAGTTACGGCAGAATACATGATCTGGGATGGGTAGGGGTGAAGTGGGGGGAAGGGAAGGGGATATATGCCTGAACTGAATTGGAAAATGATGTATGAAATACACAAAGCATCAATAAAAATAAAAATAATAAAATAATAAAATAAAAGTCATTAGCTAGCACTTATTCCAGCATGCAGCATTTAGGTTCAAAACCAGCTGTGTGTGGCAGTGTCACCTCAGAATGCCACAGCATAACTTCTCTTTGGCCACAACTAAGCCAAAATTTCAGAATGGACTTTCTTTGGAAGAAAAATATGAACAATTTATTTACTTTGTTCAGAATGTAGAGAATTAAAGGTGATCACAGTTTAAACTGGTCATATATAATATGCACATTTTAAAGACATTAACATAAATAAATGAATGCAAAACTTTTAGGAAAATAAAAAAAATAAAATAAAATGCTGAGGCATAATAGGTCCCATATCAAGTGAAGGGTTGAAGCAGGATTTAAACCCTTGCACTACAATCTGCCTTTCAAAACAATATCCTTTCCAATGCTATCTTTGCCACCTTCTGTCTTGGTGATAGTTACTTCACATTGAATGTACCACATATGCCATTCTCATGTTAAGTGTGGTACAAGAATTTCATCATTTGTCCCCCAAATCACCCTATGTTGCATGTACTAGTATCACTGCAACACTTAAAATAAGAAGCAGTTTATTAGTTTTTGTATTGCCAGGATAAATGAAGGTAAGAATTTGAAAATCACATTGTGGAAATTCAAATAAAAATACCTGATTATATACATTATGGTTTTATTGCAAGGAACAATCTACACTCACAATCTCTGAAATAGAACAGATAAAATGCCAAAGCCTCAGGAACACGGAAGTTAACAAATAAGAGGGCACGTAAATAAGACTTCGGAATAATCATCAATCTTTATTCTTGGGAAGGTTTTGCTTTTCCCAAGTGAGGCTGTAGAAGACAAGATCTCCCTGAGCAACCATTATTAGTGATTCAATTGAGGTTGATTAATAGAAAATGTTTCCTTTAAAGATGTGTGATGATAAATCTACGTATAAACTATGAACATGATGAGAGTATGAAAAAATAGGGTATCTAAAATGATCCCAATTTTTACGACTGTAGTTCCTATAATAAAGACTATTCGAGTAAAACAAAACAAGAATGCAAAAGGTAGAAATTTGACCCTTATCATTCAGCATACCCCAAAAAGTGGATTAAAGATAAAATATAGGCATTAGAGTGGAAAATTATACAAAATAATAAAATACCTCATCAGCTTTGTGTCTATTATTTTATGGATATAGCACCAAGAGCACAGACAACAAAAACAAAGTTTGGATGCAACAAACTGTCAAGGAAGAACTAATACTAATATTCCTCTAATTATTCCTTAAAATAGAAAAGGAACAATTGAAATCATTTCTCCAATGCCAATATTACTCTTATGCCAAAACAAGGACCCCACAAAGACGGAAATTGTAAACCAATCTCCCTGTTCTACATAGGAGCAAAAATTGCCAATAAAATGCTTGCAAACCAGTATCAAGCACAGATCAAAAAGAACATTCATCATGCTGTTTTCTAGTCTTTATATAGGTGTATTTCAACTGAAGAATTTTTAGTGGTCAGGATAAAAATAAAGGGTCATGGGGGTAGTTTATGTGAGGAGAGCTAGAATGCCATGATATAAATGAGAAAGGGCAGGTTGATTGGGGTGAAAAACCAGAGGATAGGGCAGAAGAGGGAATAAAAGGAGGAATGCCTAACATAAAAGGCCTTCAAAAAGCCATATGGAAACCTACCATAGAAGTATTTTCCAGTATACACATATACAATATAAAAAGGAGTTTAAATTTAGTTCCTCATAAGAGGGTTCAAAATTGCCCTAATAAACACCACAGAGAAAAAAGAAAGGAGAAAGAAAGCTGGTCATTACCTTGAAGCTAACATCTCTGCTGATTAACTTTCATAGTACTAGAAGATGCTATGTGTGTTACTAGCAGAGAAATGTTATCATCAGACTTACCCATCTGTGAACCTGTGAGCTACAATCTGGATTGACAAAAAGCCCACTGTGAAATAGTGGCATGGCTGTTATGGGAGTTTCCAAGGATCTTCTAATTGGATTTAAGGCCTGCTTCAGAAAATGAAGTCCATTCCTGACACTGTTATCAGGGTCAAAACATGTGACTTGACAGGTTACAGGCCATATGGGAGAAGCCACTACTATTATTTTATTAAATAGACATCATTTTAAACTGATTCTTAATGACCTACTGATATACATTTATACAACTGTCAACTATTATCAGACAATGTCCTCCTGGACAAATGGTGATTAATCCAGTTGTGAATCTCAACTGGACAATATGCAGAGAATAAACTACAGAGTATTTAGTCCTATTCAGTATAATATCCTCTTCTCCCATGGCTCAAGGATTATTGTGAGAGGTAGGGGAATATTATAAGAGGCAGGAGTCATAAATTACTATAAGGAAACTTTTTTTTATTTATTTTTATTGATGCTTTGTGTATTTCATACATCATTTTCCAATTCCGTTCAGGCATATATCCCCTTCCCTCCCCCCCCACCCCACTCCTACCCATCGCAGATCGTGCATTCTGCCGTAAGTTTTCTGCATCTTTCTCTGCTTTTTTGTTTTGTTTTGTTTTCATTTTTTTAACAATAGGTGATAATTTGTGAGTACAAGCATCCTTCATGTAAAACCAATTTGCAAGCAGTTGTGCCCAAACCCACACAGCTCATGGGTCCCACCATCCTGATGAAAGGAGGGGCTTGTATGTTCAAAAAAAAACAAGTGATCAAATGAGTGTCCGTCTATATTGTTTAGTTTCACCATAACCCAATCGAAGCCCTTACATTCTACCACGCCCCCTCTTACGCAGATTGATTTCCCTAGGTCTTAGAAAAGGGGCACAGGTGATGACAAGACAACACCATCTACTTTCGCTGGAGCTGATTGTCTTGGTCTCTAGTCAGTTTCTGGCTGTTTTCTTTTATGGGACTGCAGCTTGTCCAGGCTTACCTTTCGATCCTACTAAGAAGTACAGTGCAATTAGATGATTTAGTGATTTAAAACAGTCTAATATATAGCCTTTCTTGATCCTACTAATGAAGCACAACAAAAAAAGAAATGGATTAAACAGTACTAATTGTTATGTAGGGTTACTTTGGTATAGACACAGATTTTGGATGGTATGTCAATTCTGTCTACATTTCTTTTCTGTCAAGTTGGCAGGGTCTTGACTGTGGTTTATAACATCTCCTCCATTAGAGGATGTAAGCTTTTGACATCAGCCGTGGGTTTTCCTCCAAGGAGAGAGGCCATACTAGCCAATTAGATTTGGGATATCCAGGACATATGGGCTGCCACTGCTGCCACAGTATTCTAGGCAGATGAGGTGTAGCTGGTGCTGACGGGAGGAGTCTTGCTTGACTCAGGAGACCTATATTTTGCTTTATTGGTTTAGTGGTCTTTGGTTAACACTCTCTGGCATTCCAGTGACCATCTGTATACTTGCATATGCGGTCTCCATACATCTTTTCCATGTTTGTATCAGGTCTTCAACAGCATGGCCTATAACCTCTCTTCCTGCAGCATATCTTCCAGTTAGGAGTGCAAAGGAGCCTTTACCCATTTGTGGGGCTTGGATCCCCTGGTCCAACCTCTCCTTGGTTATAATAATCCATTGTTATTGTCAGAGCTCCTGTATTGATATATTTTTTAGGTGCCAGTAGCTTAAAGGAGACCTTTAGTCGATATATTATTGGTTCTGTAAATAAGAAACAATAATGCTCTTTTGCCCAGTTTCTATATGTCCTTAGTCACACTTAAGAAGAGGCAGTTTTACTGCTTTATACAATGAAACACTTTCCTAGTAACAGCTAGTTCCAATCTACAGCTGGAGATGAGACTCAATCATCCTCTGTATTTCTTGTTCCATTCTCATGGAGGGGGGAGTTATAGACAAGTACTACTGTTGTATAAGTAATACCTTTGCAGCCACCTTAGAAGGATAATCCGGTTCATTTAGGAATCATTAAAATAATAGTATCGTTACTAGTAGGATTCACAAACGAGGCCGCGCTGATAGTCTGTTCAGCAATCTAGGCATTTCTTCCCTTCAATGTGCATGTAAGAAGTCTAATCCTCTCTGTCTGCACTTTTCTGTACCATCCCTACTCCACTGCAAACAGCCTCCATTTTCTTTCTCAGCCATTTAAGTTGGTGACTTACGTCTGGCCTGTTCGTGAACATACCAATCCTGTTTCATAGTTAGTTTCAAGATATTGGGTTGGTCAACGAGTTGTTTGTGACAAAAGTTCTTATACTCTATATCTCCCCTTTTTTATTAAGGCTGTTTAGTTTTGACCCCATTGAGTCCTTCTCTAAAAACGCAGTGTGGTTTCTATATCAGTACTTACTAGCAGGTGAAATCAGCTGATCTCAATCACAGCATTTCATCTGAAGTTCTAATTCCATTGCATGTTTTGGGTTACTGTATCGTCGTTAATTGGGATACAAATGCTCAATTTTTGAGTTAGGATCATCCCATCGATAGGTGAAAAGAGATTGCTACCAGGTGATCTTATTATGCAACAGCCAACAATTATAAGAGAACATTTGATTAGTACCAATCCCAGAGTAATTGTTATTCTGACTAGATGTTCTAGTTAAGAGCTAATGTGGACACAGAGCGCAATTTAGATTATGGTCACCTGAATTATAGCTCAGATGCATCTTACCGTGTTATTATACAGTCCTTCAAACCAATGTTTGTCCACATGCTGCACATATATATAACTTTATCTAATCCTTAACAAGGTTAAAGCACATTGTAGTCCTGATACAGTACAGAGTCTGTGCCAAAACACTAGGATACTCGTTGAAGACTCATGATTCAATTACATCATCCGCAATACGAAATATACACCCTGTCGTCCGTCTCCCATCCCCTCCCACCCCTCGCCGAGTGCACATTTGCAACGTCAGACTCTTCGCGATGGCGCTGAATTCTCTGATCAATGATTTTGTTCTCTTCTAATGTGGCACCCTGGCTCGCACATCAGAAAATATTTATAACTGGGTTAATTGGTACTAGCAGTCCACTATTATACGTGTGAGATTCCATTTGTCGTCTCTGTTTATATCTAGAGGAACTGTGCTTTTCAGTTCTTACTTTCCTTAACATGATGTCTTCAGAGCTCTATACATCCAGGATTTACTCTCGCAAGTACAAGAGTGTTTCATTGACTCAATCTCTGCTTTAGTCTTTCTGGTTACTCTGTAGAATGTCCATTGTTGTCATACACCAATTTTCATCACCACATACTGTTCACAGTGCTCTGCAGCGGGCATTATGGGTGTGGGAACAGCAGTGCAGAAGTGTCCAATGAAGTCATATTTCCAACTTGACATAACTGGCGCGCCTACATTAAATACTCATGAATAAGTCTTCTGTACATCATAAGGTGAAAGGCAAGTGCAGTGACGACAAGGAATAAACTTCCACAGAAACTGTGGAGGAGATAACCCTTCACAACGGAATACATCAGATGACTAAAGCTTAATTCTCCAGAGCCATCATGCTACTACAAAAACAAAGAGAAAGAAGAACAAATGAATCATCAATCGATGAATGTATGCGAGTCCAAGATCTCTTAACAGAGTGACTTCACAGGAGGATAGTTACGCATGGAGAGCTTCTGACGATTGCAGAGTCTGAGAAACTATCCCTAGAAGAGATTCAACTTACTTCACTAATAATGGAGGATCATAAGTTCATACGAACCACGTAAAGCATACTACCTTACTCCAGTAAGTAACTGGAGATCAAGAAAAAACAATGTCTGCCAAGTTGATGGAGAGGGTTGTGGGGAAAGGGGAAAACACTCATCCATTGCTGGTGGGAATGAAAACTTGTGCAGCACTAGTGGAAAACAGTGTGGAGAACCCTTAGATAGAAGACTCAAAATGATCCTGCCATTTGACCCAGGTCATACCACTCCTGGATATTATACCCACAAGACTCATCTTACTGCCAGAATACATGGCAACATGTTATATTACTATTGCCGCTCTGTTTCACTATAAGGAAACTCTTTTGTCTTGACATCAAGCCATAGTTGCCCGTATGACCTCGATAGTTGCGTTGCTTACATCTCTCTACAGGTTAGGAGATGTTATAACGCCACAGTAGATAGACCCTGTCATATTTATTACAGGGGATAAAAATGTAATTTCATGGATTACACATATCATCCAAACATATGATTCTAGCCAAAGTAACCTACCATAACTATTAGTGCTTGCCTAAATACCTACTATATCTATTGCTGTGCTTTCATAGTAGGATCGAAAGGTTACTTCTGAACAAACTGTCAGCCATGAAAGGGACAACAGCCGATTGACCAGAATCCAAGTCAACAGCTCCAGAGAGTAGAGGGCGTTTTACTTCTCATCCACCTTTGCTGCCCCTTTCTAAGCCTAGGGAACAATCTGCGGGAGAAGAGGGGCGTTGAGTAGGTAGGCATGTAAAGGCTTGCGGATTGGGGTGAATGGTGAAACACAGCGATGTAGCTCTGGACACTCATTTCGATCAACTTGATTGAACAAAAACCTTTCACCCCCCCACTGGATAGTGGGTCTGTGGGGGTTTGGGCACAACAGTTTGTAGATTGGTTTTGCACGAAGAATGCTTGTACTCATGGATTTCTCACTACTAGCTAAAAAATGAAAAAAAAAAAAAAACCTGAAGATGCAGGACAGCTATTGCAGAATACATGATCTGGGACGTGGGAGTGGGGTGGGGGGAGGGGAAGGAAAGGGAAATATGCCTGATCTGAATGGAAAATGATACGAAAATGACAAAGCATCACTAAAAATTAAAAACTAAAAAAAAAAAGAAAGAATGCACAAGAACAGTACAATCTCAAGCCAGACAAAACCCATCATGGAAGGGTGAGGTAAACAATAATTCTAGCCCATGATTGAAGATCTATTTGCAATTAATTGTTCTTAAGGGCCAGTAGTTTTCTTTGAATGTGTGTTACTGCATCAATCAACCATGCTCCAGAGGTTATACCAGTACCTAGAAGCATTTGAGAAACAGCAATTCCACTCAATAGGCCTTTAATAAAAGAGAAAATAATATGAGATACCTGAAGTGAGCGGGTTAGGGAGGTGAGAATAGATCTTAGAGGAGCTGAGGGGTGAAATTTCTGAACATAATCAAAGTGCATTGTATGATAGTTTTGAATAATCAATAAAATTTAATTACAGAAAAAGAAACAAAGCTCATGATGTTTAAAACTAAGTACTATATTCTCCATTTGGTGCATGCTTCATGAAAGTTGTAATAAATAAAAATCAATAAACAATAACTACTAACTACATAAACAAGATTATATAGTTCATTGTATTGGAAGATATAATGGCTGTTATTAGGATTTTGCAGACAGACAAATGGAAGTTACTAATCAGTATTCATAAAATCACAAGTGTGGAATACATATTCTAGATATTGTGTGATCATTGTTGACTAAATACTGTGATCATTGTTGACTAAAGTTTGTTGTGCACCTAAAAATGTGTTGAGAATTCGTAAGATTGATTACTATAATCTAATAAAATAGAAATAAAAATGGATTATCCAGAAAATGTGTATTATAAATAAAATCTAATTTTAATGTTTGATTCTAAAACTTGAGAATTATTTATTTTAAATTATATTATTTCCCAAGATGACATTATTAACATTAATACTTAGTCAGTGATGGCGGCCCATTGTAAAAATATCACTGCACTTAAACTTATTTTAAAATACCATACCATATAGCTAAAAATCCTTACCATACTTTTAATATTTATTTAGAATTTTCTTTTTTCCCATTTCCCTTACTGAATTTCACCATTGCTGACCTTTCTGAGGACTTTGTGCCTTGAATTACTCCTTCCCTTTTAACTGCATTGCCATTAATATCTTTCTGCTGGACCATTTTGGCCAACACAGATAGATAGTGCTGTAATATTACTAAGCTTGAAAATAGAAACCAGGGGCTGGAGAGATAGCCTAGAGGTTAAGAGCGCCGACTGCTCTTGCAGAGGACCCGGGTTCGATCCCCAGCACCCACATGGCGGCTGAGAACCATCTTTGACTCCAGTTCCAGGGGAATCTGACTCCCTCTTCTGACCTCCGCGGCATTGTACGACACAGGTGCACAAACCTACATGCAGACTGTACATTCACACACACACAATAAATGAATAAATAAAAAAAAGAAAATAGAAACCAAATTCTCCCTTTTATCATACATCCTGTGTACCCTCTCGTTTCATAGTAAATCTTCTTAAAGAAGTTACTTGCTTTTACTCTTTTTCACATTTAATTCCTTGGCACTTTACCTCCCTCCACTTAGACCAGAGCTACATGGCTCATTAGATGTTGTGGTCACTGAATTCATCCATAATTACTGGATACACTTGAGGCTCTTTGTCTCCAGAAGAAATGTTAATTCATAAATGTCTTTTATTTTGATTTTCTGAGAACCTTTCCTTTAGAGGATCTTATTCAAATGCAAGACTTAAGATATTTACAATATTAAAACTCACAAATTCAGGGATGTAACTTCTATGTTCCCATCAAGCCAGACTTCTGCATGCCCATGTGTCTTGTTGTTGCTTTCATTTATGCATGTAGTAGATATTACAATTGTTATGAACATGCAATAGAATTTTGCAAGCACTTTCACACACACACACACACACACACACACACACACACACACACACTCCAGTTCCACCTAGGTTACTCTAATTTTAGTAAACTGTTTACTATACATTAAATCCTGAGTCTGATTTGTCTAGTAATTTCCTCCATTTCTCTGTTCCCCATCATTTGCTTGAGGGTATCAGTTATTTTTTTCTGTTGCTGTTATAAAATAACATGATCAAGGACAAATATAGAAAGAAGAGTTTCTTTGGCTTATGGTCCCAGAGAGATAAGTGCCCATTGAGGCTGTGAGAGTTGGCAGGGGATAGCTGGAGGAGAAAGCTGAACACATGCATCTTCAAACTGGCAAAAGAAGCAGAGAGAAACTGGAAGCTTGGGAAGACTAATGAAATGTCAAATCCCTGACCCAGTGGCATGCTTCTCCCAACAAAGCCACCCCTCACAGGGTCCAATGAACCTCCTACCACTGTGCCAATAATTATGACAAAGTATTCCAATACTTGGAGCCAGTGATAGACATTCTCCTTCAAACCACAACAATATGATCAATCTTCTTGATACTCATCATTACATAACTCTGAATCATATTTTTATTGTGTGGCTGATTAATATCTCCACTAATGCTATCACAGCCAAAGTTGGAACTTCAGGGTCTTCTACCACTACCTGCTTCTAAGCAGTTCTTTGTGCTTCCCTAAACTCCCCTTAGGCTACATTAAGACAGTGACAGTGTGTAAGTCAGATTATATCAGCCCAATTTTAAAATTTATAATGTTCTTCCCTCCCTTTAAATTCTAAACAAATATGGATCTCATTTCATGGCAGTTGCTGCTTGACTAACTTTCTGCTTCCAATATGATGTCATTCCACCCAGGCCAGGCCTCCCTAGATGTCAGGTTTTTCCAAATTACTTTAAGGGGTATTGAATTCAGTTGAAGTGAAAAGTATATAAAATTACATTTTAGCTTAAAAACAACAAAAACTCTGGAATTTATCATTTAATGCTCAGTGACAAAGAATTTATTAGTTAATGCATGACAAAGAAAAAAATACTTTTCCCTAACCTCAAAAACATAAATAGTAGAACTATTCATAAGCTCTAATTGCCATTTCTTGACATAAATACATTAATTTTAAAGCAAAATATCTTCATAATATTGACCTGTGAGATCTAATACCTGTTCTAATACTAAAGACATATTAAAGCCCCCTTGTTATAGTTCAAATCATAAAACATGAATATGCTGTAGGAAGTGGTCTTTCTATGCTGGACATTAGTAAAAGGCTTGAATTGATCATCAGACATCTCATGTATTTAACCTATGTTCCCTTTCTTTAACATAAAATTCAATTGTTAATTATTTTAAAATCACTTATATAATTAGTGATATTTTCTTATATTTTTTTCATTTCCATTTTATAGTTTAGAAAATTTTAAATTTGCTCTGTACTTTTAATTAAACTTTATTCTATTTCAATTTCTTGTTTCAAAAGCAGAAATTTTATTAGTTCCTTTGAATCACTGATCTTCTTGTCATCTGTGTTGCTGTTGCTGCTGGTTGCTGTGTTTAATTTTAGTGAAGAATATATTTGATTTTCAAAGGTTGAACTGTGAATGAAATGAAAATTCATAAAAGCAAATTAGGAATTTCCAGATATAATGAACTTATTTCTCATAAGAGATGTGTAGGTAAATTTTGTACAGGCACACTGTTTCATAATGTTAAATCATGCTATGTTTTGTGGCATAAATCTATAATCTCAGCACTTGTGAGGTGAAGTCTGGATGCTAACAAATTTGAAAGTAACTGGGATTTCCTAGCAATATACTCTCTGAAAAATACAAATAAACAACAAGATAAATAACCATTTTCTACTTCAGTGTAAAACTTGAATTTAAATGATTTATAACTGAGACAGACAAATGCATCACTTATGTATTTTTAAGGGATAGTATGTGATTTTTCAATATATGTATATATTATGTAATGTTAAAGTCATGATAGCTAGTACATATACTCAGACATATCTTGTTTCTTTATTCTGAAACATTTAAAATCCTGTCTTTCGACATTTTAAATTGTAATATATTGTATGTATTACTTTTTTGTTGCTGTGATACAACAATTTGACAAAGGAATTTTATAAAAGGAAGAGTTTATTTGAACTTACAGTTCTAGAGTTTTAGCATCCATAAAGGCACAGGGGCATTGTGGCACTGTCAGTGTTTGGAATAAAAAATTAAAAAAAAAAAAAAAAAAAAACAGGGGAAGATCATAATAGAGGGGTCAAGAACATAAGAACAAAAGAGAAAGGTAAGGTAATTATAGAATGGGAAAGTAAACATGGAAAGAAATAATGTAAATCATTGAGAAAATATTAAATAAATATTTAAGACAGCTGACATCTTCATATGGCTTATATATTTATGTACCAGTACTCAAATAGGTCTTGCATTTTATCTATACTTGTCCTTAGTAATCTGTGACATATTATTTTCAGAATTTATGTTTATTTAGGTTGAGAACTTATCAATTACCGTGTCTCTTAGCTGTTTAGAATCTGGCACTGACAACTGGGGACAAGATGAATTACACATGCTACAAAACTATGGTGTTTGCAGAGATAAAGGTCTCCAAATTGTAAGTCCTCTAAAGTCAAAGACAAGATTCAGTAGTGGGTGTTGTGTTATGACACACTCTCCCAAATAAAAGACCAGGAGGTTCAGGCTCTCTGGAGAAAAGTTTAATTCACTGTAGCTAGGGCTAGGCTCAAGGGAAAAGATAGAGCCAGTGCTGAATGGCATCTGGCCTGGGAATTCAAGGGAGAAGGTGGGATTAAGATTTAGTGTTAGTTGGGGTGGGTAGTGCACTTTGCAGAAGTCTCTGGCTTTTCAAAAGGGCTGAAGATTCTTGAGTATGCTGTGATGGCCCATTTTTCCATAACCCAAAACTGGCCTGGTAGAGCAGGATTCTGGACACCAACTGGTCTTAGGTGTCTCTGCATTTCAATGGGCTTCATGGAACTCACATCCTGACAATGGGTTCAAAAATGAGGGGAAATAGATTGTTTTCTGTGGGGTCCTCCTGTGCTGGGGTGGGGGTCTTTCAGCCCTAGTTAGGCCCCTTTGCAGACCAGGATGCAAGCAGAGGCAGGGAGGGGGAGGGAAGGAATTCAGAGTGAGGCCAAATAGATCAAAGAAAGAATCATCTGGGAGACAGTTTCACGAGACAGAATAACTCATGTATTTGCAGGAGATTAGGATCTTATAGAGTAGCAATTGGCAGGGGTGGGGGTTCAGTAGAAATTTACAGTACACTTTCTACAAAAGTCTTGTTTATGCTAGCTGGCAGAGGCACCACTTGGTTCCTGAAGCCAAGGTATGCTCTTAAGACAGGAATTGACACCTAAAGATGTATAAAATAAGGAAGAAAATAATGTGAGTACTATATTCCCCACAAAGAATATTTGAAATCTCAGTTTGAAACCCCTTAAGAGTGGCTCACTCTGTATCTCATGAAACGAAAAATTGAAGATCCATATTCAGGATGGACTGGAAGCTCCTTGAGCACCTCTGCTTGCCTCCTTCAGTAATCTTATTTGGAATCATTTGAATTGGGTCTGGTGCCCCTGAAGAAATCATACAGGGAATAGATCCATCTGTTGGTGGTCAGACACGGTTCAAGCAGAAATGTGAGTAATCTTATTTTAGTATGACAGCAATTTCCACAGAGCAAATTTCAGAAAATGTCCCTATAGACAATTTAGCAATTATCAACAGTACAAAGTTGGCAAAGAAAGGAAAACTATATAAGAGAATTGCTCTCTGAAAACTCGTGAGTAGACACTTGGGATGTTTGCTTTGATTTAGAGTAAAATCTTACCTTCTGTTATTCAGTTATCATAGAAAGTGCCTTCATAAATTCCTTTCTCATAGAAAGATATGTAAATATATGTCTATATCCTTGATATATCAATCTCTTTGTGCTAAACAGTGCAATTTCCAAGGGTGCTTCAACTGTTTTTGACTAATCTATGACTGACATATTTCAGCATAATTATTTAATTCTGAAATCAATGTTTATAAATGCAATATAGTGCTTGAAATGATTGCTAGGGCAATAAGGCAAGAAAGGGAAATTAAAGGAGTACTAATTGGAAAAGAAGAAGTCAAACTATACCTCTTTGCAGATCATATGATAGTTTACCTAAGGGATGCTAAAAACTCTACCAGAAAACTTCTAGAAGTGATTAAGAGTTTTGGTCAAAAAAAAAAATGCTGGCTGTGGTGGTGCACATCTTTAATGCTAGCACTTGGGAGGCAGAGACAGGTGGATCTTTGGGAATTCAAAGCCAACCTGGTCTTCAGAGTGAGTTCCAGGACAGCTGGGGCTACAGGGAGACCCTGTCTCAAAAAGACCAAAAAAAAATGTTTTGGTAAAGTGGTGGGATACAAAATTAACCTAGAAAATTCAATAGCCTTTCTTTACACCAATAATAAGCAACTGAAGATACAAGAATACCATCCCTCTCACAATAGCCAGAAAACCAATAAAATACCTAGGAACAAATGTAACCAGATACCAGAGATCTCTACAACAAAAATTTTAAACCCCTGAAGAAGGAGATTGAAGAAGACATCAGAAGATGGAAAGAACTCCCATGCTGATGGATTGGAAAAATTAATATAGTAAAAATGTCCATTCTACCCAAATTGATATACAGATTCAATACAATCCCAAATAAAATCCTCAAGAGTTTCTTCACAGACTTGGAAAAAAAAATCCTTAAATTCATATGGAAAAACAAAAGACCCTGAATAGCAAAATCGACTCTGAGGGAAAAGTGCAATACAGGGGGATCATTATACCAGACTTTGAACTATATTACTTTCATAAAGACAGCCTGGTACTGGCACCAAAACAGACCTTTAGACCAATGGAACAAAGTTGAAGATTCAAACTTGAACATGTACAATTTCAGCCACCTCATACTTGACAAAGGGGGCAAAAAGACTCAATGGAGAAAAGATAGCATCTTCAGCAAATGGTGCTGGCAAAACTGGATCACCATTTGTAGAAAAATAAAATTAAATTCCTACCTCTCACCCTGTACAAAAATCAACTCCTAGTGGATCAAAGACTCCAACATGAAGCCTGAAACTCTGAAGGTGATAGAAGAAAACTTTGGCAGCAACCTACAAGACATAGGTTTGTTTCTAAACAAACAGCAGCTGCACAAGAAATAAGATCAACATTTGACAAGTGGTATCTTATTAAACTCAAAAGCTTCTGTACAGCAAAAGAAACAAATCAATGAAGTGACGAGAAAACCCCCCAGAATTGGAGGAAACCATCACCTGTGATATATCTGACAGAGCATTAATATCCAGAAATATAAACTACTCAAAAAATAGATGTAAGAAATCAAATGACCCACTCAAGAGATGGAGTAAAGAGCTGAACAGAGACTTTACAAGTGAGGAAATAAAGATGGCCAAGAAACCTCTTTTGAAAAGTGTTCAACATCATTAATAATTAAGGAAATGTGAATTAAAACCACTTTAAGATATCATCTCACTCCAATAAGACTGTCTAAGATCATGAAAACAAAAGACACCAAATGCTGGAGAGGATGTGGGGAAAGTGGTTTACATTCCCACTGATGGTGGGAATGTAAACCACTATGGAAAGCAGTGTGGAGAACCCTTAAAACATTCAAAATGAGCCTACCACCTGACCTAGTCATACCACCCCTGGGTGGTATGAAACCCACAAGATTCATCCTACCACAGATACATGAACCTCCATGTTTAGTGCAGCTCTCTTCACAATAGCAAAGAGCTAGAACCAACCCAAATGCCCCTTAACCAATCAGTAGATAGAGAAAATGTGGTACATCTACACAATGGAGTTCTACGCAGCTACAAAGAATGATTGCATTGTGAACTTCGCAGGTAAATGGATGGAACTAGAAGCCGTTATGCTAAGTGAAGTAACATAGCCCCAGATAAACAAACAACAAATGGTATCCTGCATCTGTGGATGCTAGCACCACATACCTAGTAGTAAAGCAAAGTGAGCAATGTGTGTGTGTGTGTGTGTGTGTGTGTAATTTTTTTCTTTTACCTGAAACCAGTTGTACCATTATAATGTGAATACCTTAATGGAATCTAGAATTAACCTACCACTTATTTTCAGACTTTGCAATTGTGGTATATGGTGGAAGGATATGAATGCATACTTCAGAATCATATAAAATTAAAGGGGAAAATGTGAATCCAAAAGAAAGAAAGAAAGAAAGAAAGAAAGAAAGAAAGAAAGAAAGAAAGAAAGAAAGAAAG
>VZQC01011064.1:269542-295539 GCA_009823505.1 Rhizomys pruinosus | reverse complement strand
TATATATAGAGAGAGAGAGAGAGAGAGAGAGAGAGAGAGAGAAGAGAGAGTTATGTTTGTGTCCCCAACTGCCCCTTTGTGTGGGTTCATCCACTGGGGGCTAGTCAAACTGTCAAGAGTCTCACACTTAAAGGAGAATAATTCTCCAAATTTCAGCAGACAGAGGTTGCCAATAGTTCTTATGGTAGAGTTGGTGTTTCTTTCCCACTTCCCTGTGTCTATGCTGGGAATTATCTGGCTTAAGAATATGTAGGACTTGTGCATGCAGTCGCCATCGTTATCTTCATATGAGTGACTGCCTAGCTGCCTAGAAAACTCTGTTTCCTTGTGGTCATCCAACTCCTTTGGCTCAAAGATTCTTTCTGCCCCTCTTCCAAAATGATCCCCAAACCTTTGGAGCATAAGTTAGATATAGGTTTCCTATTTGGCAGATTCTTGTTCTCTACATGTTGACTAGTTGTGGATCTCTGTGTTAATCACCATCTGCTGCATAAAGAACCTTCTCTACTCAGGGTTCAGAGAGTCACTAAATCTACTGGTATATCAGTAAGTAAGTAGGTGTCAGTTTAATACTATATTTATTTAGCAGAATAATATTAGGCTTCTCATTACCTGTAAGCTGTCTAGCCTGTTTCCCAGGCCTGATATCAATGCTAGGTATGGTAATTCTGTCTACTCTATCACTCTCCTTTCCCCTATATCACTGCATTCTACTTCCCCTCCCAGTAACCTACCACACCCCAAGATATTTATGAGGTTCCTGACTTCTCTGGATTTTCAAATTGAAATATCCATATGAAAGATTTCAAACCTAGTAAATAGGCATGCAAGAGAGCAGTCAAAGATTGCCTGTTCTGGGCCTGGGTCACCTTACTGAGAATGATTGTCTCCAGTTCCATGCATTTACTGGAGGAGAATCTCATAATTTTGCTTTACAAAAGCTGACTCATTGTATTTATGTACCACACCTTAATTATCTTTTCATATGTGGACCAGATTTTATCTAATTGTTTATAAAAAGAATGTATTTTACAATGATATATTAGAAACAAACCCAAAGTAATACATTAAGTACTACCGTTACAAATAATCCTGCAGACTAATAGAAAGAAGAGATACCTTATAATATAACATATTACCAAAATAATAAGCAAGAAGGAAACGGAGTTAGCAAAGTGGTGGTGTGTTAAAGAGAGCTACAAATTCGTATGCATTATCCCAACAGGAAATGAGGTGTATGAATCTGATGGATTTTGCCAATCAAATATGGCAAAAGTGAATATGATTATTCCAAAATTTAGTTTTATCCTTTGGAACATCCACCTTGGCTAAGTCAATCCCTATGAAAGATGAGTCACCACTCCAGATTCTCATTATGCAAAACACCAGTCACAGGGAGATGCTATTTAGAACAACAGCAGTAAGATACTAAAAGAGCAGTCATGTGAACAGCAAGGTGAGTGAGGAAATTGACCTTTCCAAATTTAGGATGAACAAAACATGACTTAAATAAGTGGTTGTTTAACTTCCCTAAGCTTAGGTCACAGTGAGATTCAGAGCAAAATATTTATTTCAAAGCATGTGTTAGAATACAAAAACATTAAAAATGCAATATTTCATGATGCATTTCAGGAAAAAAGAAAAGTAACCTGAGAAAAGAAAATAAATTAAGCATTATATTGAAAAGGAGTGGAGATAAGGGGCAGCCTTACCAATTTTTATTTATTTATTTATTTATTTATTTATTTATTTATTTATTTATTTATTTATGGGTCTTTTCAAGACAGGGTCTACTGTATCCTGGAACTCACTCTGTAGACCAGGCTGGCCTTGAACTCACAGAGATCTGCCTGCCTCTGCCTCCCGAGTGCTAGGATTAAAGGTGTGTGCCACCACGCCCGGCCTTATTTTTATGTGTATGAATGTACTGTCTGCATGTAGGTTGGTGCACCAGTGTTGTGCAATGCTGCGGTCAGAATTGGGTGTCGGATTCCCCTGGAACTGGAGTTAAAGATTGTTCTTAGCTGCCATGTGGGTACTGGGGATCGAACCCGGGTCCTCTGCAAAAGCAGTCAGTGCTCTTAACCACTGAGCCATCTCTCCAGCCCCAATTGGGAGGGGATATTTTTTTTGTTTGTTTGTTTGTTTGTTTTTTATCAGTTTCAGTTTCCTCTTTTATTATGGGTCTATTTAAGCTGTCAATCTCTTCCCAGTTACGTCTTCGTGGATTCCATGATGTCAGGTATTATTCATTTCTCTTAGGTTTTCAAATTTAGTAGAGTATAGATTTTTGAAGTATTCCTGTAAGATTGTCTGAATCTTTTCATTATCTGTTGTGATGTTTCCCTTTTCATCTCTAATTTGGTTGATTTGGTGTTGCTCTTTCCTTCTTTTAGTCAATTGGGCTAGAGGTCTATCTTATCTTGTTTATCCTTTCAAAGAAACAGCTCTTGGATTCATTGATTTTTTTTTTTTTTGTATTGTTTTCTTTGTTTCTATTTCATTGATTCCCAGTCTGACTTTTATTGTTTTTTCCTGTCTGCTGGGTTTAGGATGCATTTGTTGCTGCCTCTCAAGTGTTTTTAGTTGCAGTGTTCAGTCATTTATTTGTGCTATTTCTGTTTTCTTAATGTAGGCATTTAGGGCTATGAATTTCCCTCCTAGAACTGCTTTTACAGTGTCCTATTGGTTTTGCTGTGTTGTATCATCCCTATCATTTAATACTAGGAATAGTTTTACTTCTTTCTTTATTTGTCCTTTGACCAATTCATTATTAAGTAGTGTGTTGTTTAGTCTCCATGTGTTTTTTTCGCTAGTAGGGCTCTTTCTGTTGTTGATATTAAGCTTTATTTTATGGTGGTATGATAAGATGCAAAAAAGGAAATTAGGAATTGGAAAAGAGGAAGTCAAACTATTCCTTTTTGGAGATGACATGATAGTTTACCTAAGGGATGCCAAAAACTCCACCATAAAACTCCTAGAAGCCATCAACATGTTCAGTAGATACAAACTTAGAAAAATTGCTAGCCTTTCTTTATGCCAATAACAAGAAATTGGAGAAGGGATACAGGGAGACATTCTCACTCACAATAGCCTCCAAAAAATGAATTATCTAGGAATAAACCTGAACAAACATGCTAAAATACTCTACAATGAAACTTTTAAATCCCTCGAGGAGATTATGGAAGATACTAGAAGATGGAAGAACCTCCCATGCTCATGAATTGGAAGAATCAATACAGTAACAATGCAAAGTAATATTCAGATTCAATGCAATCACAGGTAAAATCCCCATGAGCTTCTTCACAGACCTAGAAAAAGGCATCCTAAAGTTTATATGGAGAAACAAAAGACCCCAGATAGCCAAAACAACCCTGAGCAAAAAGAGAAATAGAGCAGGGAGTACTATAACAGACTTCAAACTATATTACAGGGCTATAGTCATAAAAACAGCCTGGATTTGACACAAAAACAGACCCATAGATCAATGGAACAAAATTGAGGACTCAAACCTGAGCACATCCAATTTCAGCCACCTCATATTTGACAAAGGGGCCAAGAAGACTCAATGGAGAAAAGACATTGTTTTCAGCAAATGGTGTTGGCATAACTGGATCAACACTTACAGAAGAATAAAACTAAACTCCTACCTTTCACCACATAAAAAAATCAACTCCTAATGGATCAAAGACCTCAATGTGAAACATGAAACTCTGAAAATGATAGAAGAAAATGTTGCTAGTAACCTACAAAACATTGGCATAGGAAAAGACTTTCTAAATCAGACAACTGCAAAAAAAGTAAGGTCAAAAATTGACAAATGGGATCTTATAAAATGCGAGAACTTATATACAGTGAAAGAAACAATCAAAGAAGTGAAGAGAAAACCCACAGAGTGGGAGGAAACCTTCACCAGTGATAGACCTGATAGACCATTAATATCCAGAGTGTATAAACTACTTAAAAAACAAAGGAGGAAATAAAATGACCCACTGAAAAGATGGAGTAAAGAGCTGAACAGAGACTTCACAAACGAAGAAATAAAGATGGCTGAGAAACATCTTAAAAAGTGTTCAACATCACTAATACTTAAGGAAATGCATATTAAATCCACCTTAAGATTTTATCTTACTCAGGTAAGCCTAGCTAAGATCCAGAAAACAAAGGATACCAAATGGTGGAGAGGCTATGGGGAAAGGGGGACAGTCATCCACTGCTGGTGGGAATGTAAACTTATACAACCACTGTGGAAAACGGTGTGGAGAAATCTTAACAGACTCAAAATGAGCCTACCACCAGACCCAGTCATACCACTCCTAGGAATGAATATACCCTCAAGACTCATCCTATTGCAGAGATACATGCATATTCATGTTTTTTATTACAGCTCTTTTCATAATAGTGAAGAGCTAGAAACAACCCAAGTGTCCCTCAACCAAAGAGTGGATAGAGAAAAGGTGGTACATCCACACAATGGAATTCTATGCAGCGGTAAAGAAAGGTGACATTATGAACTTTGCTGGCAAATGGATGGAACTCAAAGCCATTATGTTAAGTGAAGTAACACAGACTCAGAAAAAAACAAAGGATGAATGATATCCTTCATTTGTGGATGCTAGCACCAGATCCCTAGTTCAAAGGTAAGCTGAGCAATGTTAATGTTATATTTCTTTTTATCTGAAAACAACTGTGCTGTTACAATGTGAATCCCTTAATGGGCTCTAGAATTAACTTACCATTTATTTTCAGAATTTTTTGTGGCATATGGGTGGAGGGTATATATCTATTAGAGTATCATAAAATTAAAAAGGACAAACTGGAAATTCCTAAACATATTTTGGAAATTAACTCAGTTATTCCAAGGTCATAATTTTGGCTATATATATTAAATTGGGTATAATATAGATTATATATATATAGATATATATATATAATAGAGAGCAGAGAGCGAGAGAGACGGAGAGGGAGAGAGGGGAGAGGTGAGAGAGAGATTGGAGGTACTAGCCATACAAATGTGAGGGAAAAGGGAAAAACAACAACAAAAATGACTGGGTCAAATAACTGACTGAAACAGTTAACTTCCACCCAGACAATAAACCTCTGCAGAGAAAAACTTTTAAAATACTGAGAAAAAGATGCAAGACATGTATGGCAGAAGGCATGAACTGGGGTGGGGTGGGGGACATGGAAAAGGTTATGTGTCTAAATTCAAGCTAGAAATGATGCTTGAAATACACAAAACATCAATAAAATATTTTATAAAAAGTACAAAGGAAAAAAATTAATTAATAAAAAGTAAATGACAAAGGACTAGGAAATACTTTTCAATTATAAACTTTGGTAGGTGAAATTAAAAAGGATATTCCTTTACAATGATAAGTTTGATTAACTTGCAAAGTCTGGGCAAGAAATGAAAAGTTATACTGACATCAGATACAATAAATCTATACTTAAATAATTCTAAAATAATTTGCTCTGGTGGTTCTGTGCAAGGGAAATTTATTTGCATATATTATTTTCATATTATTTGCTTTAAAATTAAAGAATAAATTTAAAACTGAACCAGTACCATGCACAGAAAGATTTCCTTGTCAAGCAACAAATTCATGTAATGATAGCAATGGAAAACTCTATTGAACTTACACACACACACACACACATACACATGAAAACACACATGTACTCATAATATGATGAAGGAAAATTAATGGAATCTGTGAAAATTAATAACTAAATATCAGAATTATTGCTCCTTCAGTCAACTAGAAATCGTTTTACTCCTGGTACAATTATTGAGCATTGTATTGCAAATTCTACTCACATAATAAGAGAATAAAAAGAGATGAAAAACAAAAGAATACACATTTGTAGATGGTGGCCTATAAAACTTCTTGAAGTTTTGTCATGTACATGACGTTTAGTGTATCTCGTTTATAAAATAAATATTTGTAAATTACATAATATAAACTTAGTCTTAATATCAGTTAAAATACTATATATTAATTACAATTTACTGTTCATGAGAGGTTAAGAAATGTTAAATTAGATGGTACCATTCACATCTAAATTGACTTTTCTAATTCTTTTAAAACTAATTTGAAAATGGAATAAAATCCTGTTTTTATAACATTAGCAAGTGAGTTCTGAATCAATTTTCTGAACAAATATTTTAATCTTATTCTAGCATATATCAAACCTTAAAATCTCCAAAATTTTGAGAAGCATGGCATGGTAGGAAAAGACAAATATTATTACGGTAGAATCAAGCCTATTTTGTGTGCCAAGAACATATAATAAAGTGCTAAACCACTTAGAATTCTCTCCTTTTGCCAGAAACAACTTTGTAAAATCTTTCGAAGTCTGAATGTCAATTTCTACCTATCATCTTTCATTAGATCCCACAGAGTGTTTTCCATCTCTACTCCTGAAAATTATGTCTCGATCTGACCTCACCCATTTCACATAACAGTATTATTTAAAAAGACATTACTAACACAGGTGAGAAACCCAAATGGCAGATTAAAGTGATGTTTTAGGATAAAACTTCCAGCTACACCAGAAAACATTTTTTGCTTTCAAGGTGTTTACATTATTATTTGATGAGTCTGCAGCATATGTCTAAAAGGAAGAAAGGGATCATAGCAATAAGTTCCATAAGCAAAATTGGACAAAAGCTTATACTTGGATCTGTGCGGCAACTAGTCATATACACATACCAAAGATAATTTTAGATGACAAAGAAATAACTAGAAAGCAATTCAACATGAAATTTTAAATTTGTATTTAGAACTTTAACCAAGAACTTGGAGATTTAAACCAGGGCCTTACAGAGTTAAGCAATCACTTTACTTCTAGGAAGCTTTATTCACTGCTAAAAACTTTGAACCCAGTTTCCCCATAGAATCTTGCTCAGAGCAAAACAAACACCACACACACACACACACACACACACACACACACACACACATGCACACACACACACTCAGAGACACAGCAGAAATATACTTGCAACATAAAAGTGAATACAGTCTGATTGAATTATTCAAACTCATTAAGGAACTTCAGATTTATCTATCTCTGGAGTATACTGCATCTTACAAGATACAGCATAAATTTATTATGCTAATATCATTTTCTTGTTACTTCCTTAAGGATGTAGAGTATTTTTCAATTAACTCATCCATTTGGAACAGTTGATGTGATGAATTCACACGGAACACAGTTTAGAAATAAAAATTTAGGGGGCTGGAGAGATGGCCTAGCAGGTAAGAGCACCAACTGCTCTTACAGAGGATCAGGGTTTGATTCCCAGCACCCACATGGTGGCTGAGAACCGTCTTTAACTCCAGTTCCAGGGGAATCCAACACCCTCTTCCAACTTCTGCGGCATTGCATGACATGGGTGCACAAACCTACATGCAGACAGTACATTCATACACATAAAAAATAAATTTAAAAAAGAAATAAAAATTTAGAAATACATTTTTAACTTTACATGGAGAATATTGTCAACACTATCAATGGTCAATTTTATAGACAGTGAATTTTTTTACCTCCTCAGAATATAATAACCATATTAATAAATGATATTTTTGCTTGTTATTGAATATGATGAGTATTTTTAACATTCTAATTTGTTTTAATTTATCTTATTTTATTTTATTTACAAATCTATTGCTTGCATGTGTATAAGTGCACCCATGTCATGCAATGCCCACAGACATCAGAAAAGGTCATGGGATCCTCTAGAGCGGCAGTTATGGACAGTTGTTATCTGCCATGTGGGTGCTGGGAATCTAATCTGGGTCCTCTGCAAAAGTAGTCAATAATCTTAACCACTGAGCTATCTTTCCAGCCCAACTGTTTTAAATTATATATTCTTTAACTATTCGTCCTCTGGTGTACAACAAAAAAAAAAAAATAAAGAAATTTGAGTAATTTTACATGATATGAGAAAAAATATTAAAGGTAGTGCATTACTTCTGAAACATTTTTTTTTGTCTTTTTAAGACAGGGTCTCCCAGCCAGCCTTGAGCTTGCTCTGTAGATTTTATGAATGTTAATAAATATTTAAAATCTTCTAATGTCACTGGAGATGAGGAAGGTGATAACTTGCCTAAGGTAAGGCATCCCTTACTGTGAAACTTATTGGGGTTTACTATGAGGTTCCTGTTCTTTACACAATATGGATTCCTATTACTTCAGAAATTATATCACCAGATACTTGAAAGTATCCAAACATTTTATCAAATATATATTTTTAATTGAAGTAAGACCATATTGGCTTACAGTTGCAGAATAGTAAATTTCTCTCATGTTGATAACAAGGCAGGAGGGAGCTGGAGTAGACAGCTCACATCTTCAGGCAAGCACAAGAAGCAGTGAGAGCCAGGCAGGAACTGGGCAAGTTGTATTCTTGTGAAGCCTGCCCCCATAGCCTGCCCCCTCCAATGTGGCTCCATCTTGTAAAGGTTTCATGACCCTCCCCAAGAGTACTAGGATCATGAAAACAAAAGATACCAAAAACAGGACAGGTTGTGGGGAAAAGGAACACTCATCTACTGCTGGTAGGAATGTAAACTCATACAACCACTATGGAAAGCAATGTGAACCCTTAAAAGACTCAAAATGAGCCTACCACCTGACCCAATCATATCACTCCTGGTTATATACCCATAAGACTCATCCTACTGCAGAAATACATGAACCTCCATATTTAGTGCAGCTCTCTTTGCAATAGCAAAGAGCTGGAACCAACCCAAGTGCCTCTCAGGGGATGAGTGGATAAAACAAAAAAAAGTGTGACATCTACACAATGGAGTTCTATGCATCGATGAAGAAAAATGACATCATGAATTCTGCAGGTAAACGGATCTAGCTAGAAGCCATTGTGGGAAGTGAAGTAACACAGTCCCAGAAAAGCAAAGGATGTATGGTATCCTTCATTTGTGGATGCTAGTACCAAATACCTAGTTGTAAGGCAAACTGAGCAACATTAATGTTATATTTCTTTTTATCTGAAAGCAACTGTACTCTTTTAATTTGGGTCCCTTTATGGGCTCTAGAATTAACCTACCACTTACTTTTCAGACTTTGTAATCTTGGTATATGGGTGGAGGGTATGTATGAATATTTCAGAGTAATATAAAGTTAAAAGGGAAAATGTGAATTCTGAAATATGATTTGGAATTAACATACAATCTATTTTCAGATAACATATTTTAGTGTGTGTGTGTGTGTGTGTGTGTGTGTGTGTGTGTTTTGGGGGGGGCTTCTCTTGCTATGGGTAGGTACAGCACAGTCCTGCTAAGGGAAGAGGAGCACAGTGCCTGACTATGACCACTGTAGGGAACTGACCAATCAGTGCAGAGGTCAGTTGGTTACTTTTGTAACCAGACCTGAGAAGTATTTCCAACTCAGATCCTTAGCATGGGAAAATGGAACAATTTGACCATGATTTCCACCTGCCCAAAGACTGCTGGTATCTGGACAGGAATTTCAGGCTGATAGCTAGCTGATGGCCTATCTTCAGCCTACACCCACTCACGATTCACTTCACAGCTGTTGACCTGAAACGTCTCCATCCAGCCCTATACCAGATTACCAGCTTGGTGGTCCATCAGACCACTGGCAAGGACACTGGAAATCCAGGCCTGCTTAAGCCAGTATCTGTGCAGAAATAATGGCTGGGAATTCTGTGTAATGATGGTAATAGGAAATTTCCTTTATTGCCTGCTGCAAATCACTTTTATAAGCAAAATGACATCAGTTCCCAGAGCCAATCACAGACCCCCAGTTATGTTCCAGGGTGTAATGCTGCTCAGCCTAGCATCATGATCCTAGGCCACATTGCTTTTTCCTTCTTGGGGCAGGGTCAGAGGAATCCCATGACTCCCACATGGTGCCCTGATGGGTGCTGATTGAGAAGTAGCCCCTAATTCAAATTGGATCTTCCCACATCTCCCCCTTTTATTTTATTTTTTTCTGAGAGGCAGATGAGCCCATTGGAGAACTTGGCACTATGAAGGAATCTGGATCTTGAATAGTTGATTTCTTAAACCTGTCTTGAGTGCCAGGTGGAAGCAGGCCAGACCTAAGATTTTATTTTTTACACTAAAACCAATTTGTGCCCAAAAAACCAACCATAAATTAAACTAACTGTCAAACATAAGTAATAAATACAAGCAACCTTCATGCAAAACTAATTTGTAAGTACCTATGTCCAAATGTGTACAAACCAAGGTCCCTTTGTCCAATTGCAGAGGGTTGTATGCACAAGCATGTTGACCAAATAAAAGTCCAGTCTATATTGCTGTAGTCTCACAATTTACCCCAATTCCCTTAGCCCTTACATTCTACCACACCTCCTCTCCTGCAGGTTGTTCTCTAGGCTTTGGAAAAGGGGCACTAGTGGGTGAGAAGCAAGACAGTCTACTTTCTCTGGAGATGACATTTTGGACTCTGGTCTGTTCAGGTTGTTTCCTTTCGTGGGTTGGGAATTAATCCAGGGATACCTTTTTAATACTACTAACAAAGCACAAGCAATTAGAGGTACAGGTATTTACACAGTACTAATTATTATGGCAAGTTACATTGTGGGCATAGACATAGGTGTTTGGATGGTATGCTAATCCATAAACTGTGGCTTTTCTGTAAAGGGTGACAAGTTCTTATTGTGGCTTATAGCATCTCCTAACCACTAGAGGTTGTAGGGTTATGGCATCAGCCATGAGTTATTCCTCCAAGGAAAGAGCTAATAGCCAATTAGATTTGGGATATATAGACATATGGCTGCCACTGGCTGCACAATATCTCCAGGCGGGTGAGGTGTAGCTGATGCTGACTGAGTCTTGCTTGACTCAAGGATACCAATATTTGCTTCATTGCTTTAGTGGCCTTTGGTAACACTCTCTGGCCTTCCAGAGATCAGCTGTACACTTACAAGTGCGGTCTCAATATGCCCTTCCCATGCTTATACCATGTCTTCAGCAGCAGGACCTAACTGCCACTCTTCTTGCAGGTATCCCAGCTCATAGGAAAAAAGCCTTTACCTTTTTCGGGTTTGGATCCACTAGCCGACATTACCTTAGCAGAATAACGCATTGTGGACACCAGAGCATTTCTCTATTAATATATTTTGTTTAATCACACAGCTTTTAAAGACCTATTATATTTGGCATTGAATAGGGAATTTTCTTTTCACAGGTTTATGTCTATTAGTCAATTAAAGAAAGCAGTTATATCTGTTCTATAAGAAATTACCACTATAACAGTTGGCTCTCATTTACAATTAGGGAATGACTTCATTACCATCATGTTTTCCTTTTTTCTATAAGAAGGAGAGGTAGGAAGATATTAAAATTTAGCAGCACCTGGAAAACAAGTTTCATTGGGACACATTTAAACAATTACTTTAAATAGAATTCAGAGAGATGCTTGCTGTCTGTGACTCAGGCAGTCTGAGTTTTTCTTCCTTTTAATATTCAGTTGGGCCAGCTTCTCTGCTGGTATTTCTTACTCCATCCTGCTCAGCCCAAAGTCGTACCTTGTTCAGGCACTTAGGTTGGTATTTTTACCTGTGGGAATATACAGGCTTTCTCTCATAGTTAGTTTTAAGATTTAAATTGAAAAATTTGACAAAAGGTTTAGAGAGTTTTCTATCCAACTCTAGTTCCCCTTTTTTGTATTTTAGGTTTTTATTTTTTGGCACATAAATCTCTAAAAGGCAGTTGTATTATACATACCTATGGACAGGAATCAAGGTGTAAATTTCCATTAAGTTTACCCAAACTGTTCATCATTAGACTGTATACTGTTAATTTGGGAAGTAAACTTAATTCCTTTAGTTAAATTATCCTACAGGTAAAAGAAAATGTTATAAGGTGATACTGTACAACACAGAAAAATATAGAGAACATTTGTGTACATTAAACCTTAAGTTATTGTAAATTCAATACGAATTATAAATAAAACAAATATTAAGATTTTTTATTTCCAATTAGTTTAAATGTATTACCATTTTTATTAAAACTTTAACCAAATTTATCTAATATAGGCAATTTTACTAAGTCTTAAAGTATCCTATAATATGTCTAAAGCTTGGGCAAAGTTGAATACCTGTCAAATAAATTTTGACTAAATAGACATTTTGCTTTTTTTTTAAACTTTTAAAAAATATTTATTTATTTATTTATTTATTTGTATGAATGTACTGTCTGCATGTAAGTCTGTGCACTGTGTTGTGCAATGCCAAGGAGGTCAGAAGACAGCATCAGATTCCCTTGGAACTGGAGTCAAAGACGGTTCTCAGCTGCCATGTGGGTGCTGGGGATCGAACCTGGGTCCTCAGCAAGAGAAGTCGGTGCTCTTAAGCACTAGGCCATCTCTCCAGCCCAATTTTATTAATTCTTAACCAAGACAAGTAAATTACACAAATAACCATAGAAGTTTAACTATATTAATAGAGCTGTCTGAGCTGAAAGGGCCAGATTCAACTCAGAGGCTTTTTAGAATTGTACAAATACATATTAACATTTACATAAACCCAATTAAAGATTGTTAACATCGAAAGGTATAGACCAATAGTTTTGTTTAGGTTGAATCTGTTAACAGTGATTTATAGTCGACTTTTTACTACACAGGAATTTAGAAAGTCACAGTGCATACACAAACAAGCATATACATACATATGTACAAAAGAAAAAATGTTGTGAGACCAATGTGTGGGAAGAAAGTTTACATTATTGCCATATACTCTATGAGAAACACAAAATCATTTCCACAATTAAGGTTGGATTTAAATTTCCACAGAAATCCTCCCTCCTTGTCTCTGGAGCACTGGAAACAAAGCTGCACCTTTAAAAGTCAGTTTAAGATGAGCTACTGCTCCAGGGCAAGAGTACTGGAGAGCACATTAGGCTTCCCCAGGCACACACAGAACCCTGCAAAGTCAGCCCTTTCCCTGCTGCTGCCATTTCACTGGAGCAGGAGAGGGCACAGAACAATAAACCTTGGACTAGATTAACTGGAGTATTCACAAACAGCTACAAAGTAAAAATGGTAGCAGCTTCATTTTGCTTTTGGTCTTTTCAAGGCAGGGCCTCCTTCCAGTCCCAGGTGGCCTGGAGCTCACTATGCAGACCAGGCTGTCCTTGAACTCACAAAGACACCCCAAGCCTTGAGCTCCCCAACACTAGGACCAAAGGTGTGTGCCACCAGGCCCAGCTCCCCAAGCCTGGGATTTAACAGCCTAATTTGCATTACAGAAGACTGACCTCTGGAATGAGGTCCTAGAGGAACTCTGCAGACAAGAAAAGAAAGCCTGAACTGAGCTAGCCAAGGCAAAGACAGTATTTACAGAAAAAAAATAAAAGGCTTTCAAAGAGAACTTTTAAAACATAGCCTTTAATCCCAGCACTTAAGAGGCAGAGGCAGACCAGACAGACCCCTATGAGTTCAACACCATCCTGGTCTGCTCCAGGCCAGCTGGGAAAAAACAAAAACAAAAACAAAAACTGTAGTTGTCTTTTCAGAAACTCCCATATAAGCCATATCAAGTAAGCTAATTCCCAAGTGGGGAGTTGTTGCCTCTATCCTAGCTGGCCTAGAACTGAGTGGCCTCCCCAGCACCTCCGCCCCCCCCCCCACACAAGCAGCCTGTGTCCAAGGCAGGGACACCCTAGGGCCAGCCTCCCATCCAACTGGGCAGAGCCACCAGAGGGTGGGTGCTCTCAAGTCTTTATTGTGCAAATATGCACCTCAATAGAAGGCTTGCAGTAAAAGCTTGCACCAGGGCCATCGCTGCTCTCCCTGCCTCTGTCTCCTCCCCTTGACCTTCCCTGCCTGAAAGAAGCAGGAAGCCTGGGCTTCCCTCCAGGGCTGAAATTCAGGCTGCAGGGCAAGTTTCATGCCCACTGATAAAGCCTCTAGAAGGCAAATGGATGGGAGAGGAAAAACTCCTCTCTCACAATTTCTCTGAATACCCATAACCTGGCAAGGCTGGGGGACCAACAGATTCCCCCAATCAGAGAAAGCCAAAACAGCACCCAAGGTCTCCATAGATCCGCCCTGCTGAGTGGGTGAAAACCCACAAGAGAGTGCAGGCCTCTTAAAGGCTATCAGAGAGAGTCTCCAGCACAGAGATCAAGTCTCATTCAGCACCATCCATAGGCACACTAGCAGAGTCAACAGGAGAATTTCATCTGCCTCCATCCTTAGTCTGTGCCTTCAATGATTCAGAAATAGCTAAAGTGTCTCCAGGCCAGAACTTGAAACACAATAGCTACAGCAAAAAACACAGCAAACCACAGCACACAGTCAACAAATAAATGTCATACATCACAAAATGATTCCTCCTGAAACATAGCTCTCTTAAAAGGTATATTTCCCATCTTTCAGGGATTCTAATTGACCAAAGAGGTTTCCACACCCCATGTAGAGTCCACTTATATGTAGGAACTTCCAGCTAAGGGAAGGGGAGCACAGTGCCCTCCTGTGGCCACTGCAGGGAACTGACCCATCGGTGCAGAGGTCAGTTGGTTACTTTCCTAACTGGACCTGAGAGGTACTTCCAGCTCAGTGCCCTCCTGTGGCCACTGCAGGAAACTGACCCATCGGTGCAGAGGTCAGAGAGGTACTTCCAGCTCAGGTCCTTAGCCTGGGAAAACGGAATGTTTCCCATCTGGCTGTGCTTTCCGCCTGCGTAGGCCATGTTGCTTGCTCCGTCTTTGGTCAGAGGGAATCCCATGATTCTCACATGGTGCCCTGAAGGGTGCTAGTTGAGAACTAACCCCTTATTCAAAGTGGATCTTCATATATATATATATATATATATATATATAAAATATTATATATGCATATTTTGAAAGTGATACAAGTTGGAAGGGAACAACAACGAAAAAGACTGTGAAAAAGAACTGACTGAAAAGGTAAACACGACTCCTCCCAAAAACAATATCCTCCACATTTAGACATTAAAAAGCTCAGAAAAAGATGCAAATCATGTATGGCAGAATGCATTGTGAGGTGGGGGGCATGGAAAGGGAAATGAGTCTAAATTTGACTGAGGAAAGATGTATGAAATGCACAAATCTTCAGTAAAATGAAAAAAGAAAGGTAGAAAAAAGTCACACCCTCAAGTCAAACAAAAGAAACACTAAAAAACAAAACAAAAAGAGTACTAGGAAGGGGACCACATATCCAAAGAGGGGGTGCATTCACTTCCAGCCATGACAGAGAAGAAAATGTTTATTACAGCTTACAATTCCAAGTGGCTGTCCATCCTTGAAGGAAACTATGCAGAAACTCAGGGCAGTCACTTGAAGGCAGAAGATGGGGCAGAGAGCTTGCTTATGGACTTGCTAATCTGGCCAGTGCTCACTTGCTTTCTCCCACCACTCCATCTATTTTCCCTCTTCTTTTTCAAATAAAATTTGTTATTTGATAGCTTACTGTATGTATAACATGCATTCTTATCATTATATCCCCCATCTCTCTCCCATTTGTCTTTTTTTATTGTTTTTTATTATACATACAATATAATTTGGTGGTAATTTAAATTTTGTACATATATTTTATTTTAAAATTTGTATAATATTTTAAATATATATATATATATATATATATATATATATATATTAGAGTACACCAAATAGAATATTAATTCAAATATACCCTTCCATCTTGTTCAGTCTTATTTGCAAAACATTCTACCTGTCCCTCTTTTCAATGAATATTTCATTATTATATCTGTTATGTGTTTAAAAAAATTCAGGTTTATAAGAAATACCTAAGAAATACCTAAGACTCAACAGAGACTTTGATCAGTAGTGGGCATGGTGTATTTGACTAGTTGTGAAGCCAAAACATTTTTAAGTTTTATTGGGTATAGAAAATTAAAAAAAAATCAAAATGACTTAAAGAGCATTTTTTTTAACATTTTTATTGAAATTTTGTGCATTTCATACATCGCTTCTTAATCCAATCTAGACTCATCTCCCCTTCCATGCCCCCTACCCCACCCGACTTCATGCCTCCTGCCATTCCTGCCCTGTATCTTTTTCTGATTCTTTTCAAAGTTTTTCAAAGCAGAGGGTTATTGTTCTTGGGGGAACTTTACTGTTTCAGTCAGTTCCCTGTCTCAGTTCCTCTGCTGTTGTTCCCTACAATCTGTATTGCTTCAACATATGCATATATATGATACATCTATACTAAAATTATATCATATGTACACAAACTGCTTGTCATTTCCATATCATAATTCAGGATGTACATTTTTCCTTTTTAAATTAATATTACTCTAAAATATGCATACATATCCTCCACCCATATACCAAGATTACCAAGTCTCAAAATAAGTGGTGGGTTAATTCTAGAGCCTGTTAAGGGATTTACATTATCAGAGCACAGTTGCTTTCAGGGAAAGGGGCATATAACATTGATCTTGCTCAGTTTATCTTACAACTAGGTGCTTGGTGCTAGCATCCACAAATGAGGGTTGCTTTTCTGGTACTGTAGTACTTCACTTAGCATAGTATCTTCTAGTTCCATCCATTTACCTGTAAAGTTCATGATGCCATCTTTCTTCACAACTGCATAGAACTCCATTGTGTAGATGTACCACACTTTTTCTATCCACTCACTGGTTGAGGGGCATTTGGGTTGGTTCCAGCCCTTTTTTTTTTTTTTTTTTTTTTTTTTGTAATGTGCGTAATTGAATGTATTGTTTGCATGCAGGTCTGTGCACCGTGACGTGCAATGCCGCGGAGGTCAGAAGAGGGTCTCAGATTCCCCTGGAACTGGAGTTCTCCTGGAATTGGAGTTACAGACGGTTCTTAGCCGCCATGTGGGTGCTGGGGATCGAACCCGGGTCCTCTGCAAGAGCGTCGGTGCTCTTAACCACTAGGCTATCTCTCCAGCCCCAGGTTCCAGCTCTTTGCTGTTGTGAAGAGAGCTGTAATAAACATGGCTGTGCATGTATATCTGCGGTAGGATGAGTCTTGTGGGTGTATATCCAGGAGTGGTATAGTTGGGTCAGGTGGTAAGCTTATTTTGAGTCCTTTCAGGGTTCTCCACACTGCTTTCCATAGTGGTTTTACAAGTTTACATTCCCACCAGCAGTGGATGAGTGTTCCCCTTTTCCCAGAACCTCTCCAGCATTTGGTATCATTTGTTTCCTTGATCCTAGCCAGTCTTATCTGAGTGAGATAATATCTTAAAGTGGTTTTAATTTGCATTTCCTTAATTACTAGTGATGTTGAATACAATAGTTATATATTTATGGCTTTTCAAAAAAATGAGTTTTGCCTGTTATACATAAATGTACATCTATGAGTGAAGATAATGAAAAAGTTAGTATAATTGACTGGACTTTTTGGTTTACAAGCCATGAAGGAAAATCTGATTGGCAAGTCTAAGAAGTTGCATTTTAATACCTCATGTTTATGCTCTTCAATTAAGCTGACAGATAAGCTTGAAAGAAGAATAATAAAACATTTGGTATCATGTCAGCTTACTAACAATATTGAAGAAGTGCTTACATTCCAGGATGGAAATAAAAATTCAGGCACAAAGCCTCAAAATTCATAACTGTGATGACTTAAGTAAAATATAAAATTATCTCAAAATGCTACCCATTTGCTTGTCACCACACAAGTGACTATTAGACTGTGACCATTAAGTGCACCCAGCAGATGCACTGGAATTGTGCTTGGCACTTAATTGAGCATTGCATGTGGATTCTGTAGATGAATGTTTCTTCACCTTTTTACAGGATCAGATTTTTGTTATCAGAATTTTAATAATCCATGGTGCACAGCTACCACTGTCCCTCATCAACTGCACACTTGTGAGGTTCAATGTGTGTGTGCCCAGAAGTGCAGGGAGCTCTGTTCTCTGACTTGTGTCTCCCACATGAAAAAGCCCAGCAGTACCTAGTAAGAGTCTACCCTGTAATGTGAGAAAAATGGTATGCAGGGTGAGTATTTCATAGAGATTAGTAAGAGAAATCCTGTTGGATTTATGACAAAATATACCATGTATTATAATTAACAATGGAAATTTATATATTCATCAAACCTTCTCAAGTGATGATAGGTAGCATTTCTATTTCACAAGGCACCTGCAAGCATTTCCATTAAAATACTCAGGGCATGTCTTCATATTAGAGTTTTGAATCTTTTTTATTGGTCCATGGTGTTTTATGTCTTCATTATTATTATTTTTATATTTTATGTGTTTAAGCATATTGCCTTCATGTATGTAAATGTACCCATGTCCTGAAATGTCTGCAGAGGTCAGAAGAGGGTGTTGGATTACCCTGGAACTGGAGTAATGGATGCTTGTTAGCTGCCACGTGGGCCCAAGAAAATGAACCAAGTTCCTCTTTCTCTGCAAGAACAGCCAGTGCTCCTAACTGCTGAGCCATCTCTCAAGTGTTGAATTTTATTACTTTTATGTTTTAAATGTACAACTAATAAGAGTATTATACATGTTTCTGTGTTGTTTTAGTATGCTAATGTTGTACATTTCTTCTACGATTATCAAACTTCAAATTAGTTATGATTAAATTAATTTAAATATTAGTTTCTCAACTTCACTAGCTATGTGCTTGAAATAATCAAAAACTTACTGTTAACTCCAGCACCAGAATATGGATGCCCTCTTTTGACCTCTGTACATACCTGCAAACACAAAGCATACACATACAACTGCACACACATGGACACAGACATTCACACATACACACACATATAAAATTGGATTCTAAAATATTTTTTAAGATGAGAAACATGCCCTCTGCCTCATAGGATCTACATTTCAGCAGATTAGAGTAGACGTTAAACAGATGTTTAAGAATATCTTAAGAAAAAGAAGCAGTGATTGAGGTAAGAAATGAAGGCGGCTTAAGGATCATGAGAGAGGTGGCTGAGATTTTCTTCAGTGTGTGAGGCTCCCTAATAATTAAAAATAGAAGAAAATGCTCCATGCAGATGAATTTGTGTAAGTAGAACATCTATAAAAAGTGGCATGTGATGATCTTCAAATAGAATAAACAACTCATGGGACCATCCTCAAGTGTAAAGAATGTAAGTCATTGTGGGCACATAATCCTGACAGCAAGCCTGTAGGAACAGTTATAGAGGAGTACTTGAAGAGAAGTCACTGGCCTTTATGCATGCTCTTAAATTTGCATTTGAGGTGTTTGACTATGTTGTTACAAATGATAGAAATCTAGAAAATCATTTGGTATGCAAGAATTCATGATCAATTTTGCAAAGTTATTTTCAGGGAATGATGAATATAATATGGAACATGAAATGACCTTGGGCATTTACATAATCAGAAATGAACACTTCATGTCTACTCATGCTTCTCATGTGCTTTCGAACTTATTTTGTTTGTTCCCTTTCCTTTTCCACCTTTCACACTCTTCTCTATTGTCTTTCTCCTTACAGTATAATGTCTCAGACATCTGAGTGGCCACTCCCGAATAGAACCAAAGCTTTACCACAGTGGTAACGTTTTACTTGGTCCCAAGAGGGAATGCATTACTTCCCATAGCTTTCCCGACATGAGTGGTTCTCTTTCTAAAGATGACCCAGGAGGCAAATAACCTCTGTTGTTTTTCTTAGTGTTCTCTTCAAGTGTCCTTGCCAATAATTAAAATCTTCCTTTCACCTTTAGACATCTTATAAAAAGAGTGAATGTTCCCTTCGTTAGAGAAAATTATCTTCTCTGAAAGATTACTTACATGATCTCAAACTGTGGTGGTGAGCCTAAGAAGGATCCACATTCTACACAAGGAATTTTTTCCCATCTCCACAGAATACCTGTTCTTTCTTTGTTCTGAAGATACTGTCCTTGCACACAAGTATACTGGCCTCAAATAAGGTACCAAGTATATGGTATAGAAATTACTGACTCAGATCTTGGCCTGATACCCAATTTAGAACTTCTTGAATCCCTCTGGGCTAAGATATTTTATTCAGCAAACAGGAAAGGATTTGAGGATTATGTGATTGCAATTTTCCTAGCAGGTTTTGCTGATAAAACACCAGATTCAATGTCCTGTAAAGTATAAAGATTTCTGTTTGTAATTTGTTTTATGGATTTTCATTTAAAGCATGCATACTTAAAAATCATTCTCTGAAAGGCAAAGAATAGTGATTGTTTTAGTGGTGATTTTATTACATTTTTTCCTTTAGTCTGTTGGCTTTTAGTTTATATTTTATCTCCTGCTTTGTTTTCTTCTGGATAGAGCTGACTGTTGAGTCAGCAGTGTGTAGGAAACTCAAGTAGGACATGATTACTAGGATTTCTTTTATGTTCCCCTCCAGGGCAGCCACCTGCTTTGTCATTGAAAAAAATGACTCATGTGGCAGCCTGACAAATACCTGGTTGCTTAGCAGAGCCCTCTGTGCAACTCACTTGTAGCTTTGCCTTTAAAGAGGGTAAGAATGAAGATTAAAAATTCATTGAAATATCCCTGTGGAGCCCTGTTAAAAGGCAAGGAAAGGGCTTCACATCATAAATAAAACATGAGCAGACTCAGTACAGGGCCATGGGCCTCTTTTATGATTATTACGCCTAAGTGATGCAGGAAAACAAGGCAACAAGATAAAAATATATGTCAAAGCATTACTGGAGTCCCAGGTGTATTCTTTGGCCCAAAAGTCAAACTCCCAGGCATAAGGTTTTTGTAGTTTAACCTTTGAGCCAGAAGATTCTCAGTAAAAATCTATGTTAATATTTCTGGTATAGTTGGCACATGCTGCTTAATCTCATCTGAAATAAATGTTTCTTTACTTCCATGTTAGATGCTCAAAGTGCATCAATAACTTTGGACACACTATTGTAAAAAATTGCCATTCATCTACCTATATTTTGCCTTCTCCCCCAAAATATGGAAGCTAAAAGCAACTATTTTATTGACTTATGATTCAAGGGTCAGGAATCCTGGAAGATAAGATCTGAGATTCTGATCCTTGATAATGCTACCCTGAGAATCCATTTCAACATGGCCACTGCATTTAAACCACAAGTTTTCAATTCCCCTTTGTCTTTCTTCCCACATGGTGTCTTAATTTTTCTAGTATGTCTATGGGGTATGTACTTTTTATACGTGGTGTTCTTAGTGAAGCTGAAATTAATTATTTTCAGTTTTGAATTTTTTATTATTTTTATTTTATGTGCATTAGTATATTGCCTGCATGTATGTAAGTGCACCCATGTTGTAAAATGCCTGTGCAGGTCAGAAGAGGATGTTGGATTCCCCTGGAACTAAAGTTACAGACAGTTGTGAGCCACCATGTTGGTGCTGGGAATCAAACCCACGTCCTCTGCAAGTATAGCGAATGCTCTTAACCACTGAGCTATCTCTCCAGCCTTGTGAAGTTAAAATTCTTACACATTTGCTTTCTGTAGTCCTTAAATAGATCCACATGAAAGATACGAAGTTTCTGATAATCCACCCTGAGATTTCTCAAGATAACCCTTTGGGTTTCTGTTAATATTTTTATTGAAATTTTTTGCATTTCATAGAACATTTTCAATCCAATTTAGACTCATTCCCCCTTCCATGCCCCCCATCCCACCCGAGCTTATGCATTCTGCCATATGTGTCTTGCATGTTTTTCTCAGTCTTTTTAAAGTTTTTCTTTGCAGAGGTTTACTTTTTTGGACAGAAGATTAATGTTTCAGTCAGTTCTTTGGCACAGTCCTTTTGTTGCTGTTGTTCCCTCCAATTTGTATTGCTTCACAATATACATAAATACATCACACACACACCAAAATTATAACATAAAGGAAATATGAAGGAGTCTATCCTTAAAATCTACAGTTATATCTACTTCATTAATAAATGATGAAAAACACTCCTCTAGTAACTATTATTTCAATAATAATGATCAAAGAGAAATTTAACTAAACCTGTTTCTATATTTTTGTATTGGCTTGAAACCAAGGAAAAGTCAAGGGTCCCACAGTTTACCAAATTGGGTTTAATAATAAATGTTCTTGGATACAGACCTATATTAAATTGTCAAATACATCCGTACTATGAAAAGTATAATTTCCAAGCTGCACTACCCATTGAAATGGTTAGATTGGCTATTTGATTAGTTAATTGATAATACAAATGTAAGAAAGCAGTAGCACAGTGAAATAAATTGATACATGGATCCACCAAATCAAATTTCTATGTACATTTCATAAACAATGGGTATATTTTTCTCTGTATTACTTATAATTCCTTGAGGTGTTATATGTTTGTAATTCTAATTGTGTCCCCTTAATTTAAATTCTTATGAGAATGATATTTCTCTAATTTCACTCTCTGAAGTGTCTACAAAACTATTGATACATGGTAAAGGTGCAGTAAATCATTTTTCAAGCTTTCCTTTCTGGAGTGGTTTTTTGGAGCACACAGCATGGCAATTCATAATTGCAAACTGCTTGGAACAAAACTATACTGTAAACTTATTTAAAATAATAATACTATAAAACATATAAATCAAGGGGTAAGGGAAAAATAATGAGAGGCCTGCAAGCTGAAAGGAAAAACTCACAGGAAATGTTTCTGTGGTACTGTTATGCTAAGTGGAGTAACACAGTCCCAGAAAAACAAACTACATATGGTGTCCCTCATTTGTGGATCCTAGCAACAAATCCTTATTTGTAAGGCAAACTGATGCTACTATAACAAAGTACATTAAAACACACATCAACTTGGGATGTAATTTAGCAATGTAAAGTAATCTTTCTTTTTACCTGAATGCAATTCCACTGTTAATGGCGAATCCCTAGACATGTTTGGGAATTAACCTATAATTTATTTTCAGACATCGTAATTTTGGTATATGTGTGGAGTGTATACATGAATATTTTGGAGTGACATAAAATCCGAAGGATCAACAATAACAACAAAAAAGAATTGTTCAAACAATTGACTGAAATAGTGAACTTCTGCCCCAAAGAGTAAACATCTGCATACAAAAATTTTTAAAAATGACTGAGAAAAAGATGCAAGACATGTATGGGAGAATGCATGAGCTCTGGTGGGGTGGGGGCAGGGAAGGGGGAATGGATCTAAATTTGATTAAGAAAAGTTGTATGCAATGTGCAAAAGTTCAAAAAAAATTAAGAAAATAAAGAAACAAATTATACTGTTTGAAAATTTTGGTAGAGGCTCCAGTGGATGAACTAACACCAAGGGTCATCTAGGAACAAAAAATTGACTCAATAGACATTAACATATATGACAAAATGCATGCAATGTGGGTGGGCTAGAGGGTGTGTTCAGAAAGGGGAAGGGGGCCTAAATATGATTACGAAATAGTGTATGAAATGTACAAAATTTAATAAAATACACATTGAGAAGAAAAAAAGAGTTGCATAGAGTTGCACCGGTATATCTTTCAACTCTCACCAGCAAAGCTCCCCCATACAACAGAGTGTGATGCACAAAGAAGGCCATAAATGGTGAAGTTTTAGAGAATAAGAGACTGAAGAGTGTATATCATTGGATAGAACTCCTATACTAAACCTCACTCATCCCTGGCTCAGGGACCATTGTGGAAGAAGGGATGGAAAGATTGTAAGAACCAAGGTTGGTGCATGGGTGCATGATCATAAAGAAAGAGGGTCTTCCTGGCCTCTAGGAACTTATCAATATGATCTTACAGCAATGGTGTCAACAGCCACAATACTCGAGCTGACTCAATCAGACAAAAGCCCAGCGTATACTATGAGAAATTGGCAGCAGGCACGAACCCTAGCCAAGGAGCTATGGACAAATGATTACTGCTGGATGAGGGAAAGATCTTTTTTAAGGTAGCTTCTCTAGACAGATCTTATACCTAGGGACAGATGAATAGAAATGCTTGATCAGGAAGAATACCTGAAACTGTAAGGGGAGGCTACTAAGGAAGGTGCAGGTGCCTAAACTGATTAAGAGGTATCATATTAAATGCACAAAAACCCAATACGATATTAAAAGCAAAAATATAGTTGTACCTTAGCCCAAAAGACAGCAAATCTCAATGAAAGCTAACATTTGCAGCCTTAAAATTGGAATATGTAAAAAGTACATGGAATTGGTTGCTGTATTTTCAAGTCTTCTACTAAGAAATTTCGTAATATACAGCAACTTTCTGTTACTTGACATTGGTTCTTAATACCTCAGGGTTGACGATTAATGAGAATGTTCTCCCTACACTGTTAACTACCTTTACTCTAATTTCTTTGGGTAATGGAGTTTTACAGAATGACAGATCTTTGAACAAAGGAACTTAAAATGTGAGATTATTCAAATCTCACCTAATTAAGCCACAGCCTAGTAAAATTTCATGTATAGATTTTTAAATATCTCAGTTAATAATGACTGAAGTGCTCTCATTTTGACACATAGACACTGATCATTAAAAGGTTCATGGTAAATAGTAAAAATGGTGAGGATTGCTAAAACTGTATTGTAATGAATTACAAATATGAGAGTAATTAATTTTCAGAAAATGCCAAACTGACAACATCAGTTTTAAATTCTCATCTTAGTCTTTAAATAAGATATGAAGACCTTTATAGTGCCATGACAGAACCTACTTGATGTGTCTGGGTAGCACTAAAATCTTTAATTCCAGCAATATTGAATCTAGGTTATGTTTTTGTAATTTACATACATCTTTCAGGTGAATTCATCATGTCTTGTCATGTACTGCCATTATTTTGGATGTAGGAACCAGAAAGTAGAAGCTTTAATATTCAAGCCAAAGCTTGATTAACCAATAATATTCTTCAGGATTAGGAAAATCAAAACAAAACACACAGAAGCATTGCTTATTTAGAAAATATTTCTTGCCATCTTTGTACTCTATCATTAGTTCCATACAACACCAAATTTTCACCTACGGCTACATTTTGCTTTCTGAATCCCCATTAATGGAATTAATGACAATATCCCTTATCATTTTATTGAGTATGAAATAAGATAATTTGTGGAATTGTGCAATTACTGCTAGGCTGAAAAACACAGAGAAAAGAAAATAAAGCTTGACTCTCTTTGGTACTGTATCTTTTCATATAAATAGTATGTACTGTATCTAGTGATAGGTTCTGTATAATGTGATACATTTCACACACTTGAAACACTGGAATACAATTCAGTAAACACTGAGGAATAGTTGCAATGGTCATTTTTTTCTTAATTTTTATTGAACTGTTGCAAATTTCATACAACATTTCTTAATCAAATTTAGACCTATTCCCCCTTCCATACCCCACCCCATCAGAGCTCATGCATTCTGCCATACATGTCTTGCATTTTTTTTTCTCAGCCCTTTTAAAATTTTTCAATGTAGAAGTTTACTGTTTGGGGCAGAAGTTTATTGTTTCAGCTAGTTCTTTAACAAGTCTATTTTGTTGTTGTTTTCCCTTTAATTTTATAATACTCCAAAAATATCCATGTTTATACTCCACACATATACCAAAATTATGACATCTGAAAATAAGCTATAGGTTAATTACAAAACATGTTTAGGGATTCACCTTTTTTAATAGTAGAGTTGCATGCAGGTAAAAAGCAATATTACTTTACATTCTTAAATTACATAGCAAGTTGATGTATATTTTAATGTACTTTTATAGCACCATCAGGTATTATATTTACTAAAAAAGAAAGAGTTTGCATTAACAAATAAGGATTTGGTGCTAGGATCCACAAATGAGGGACACCATACATCGTTTGTCTTTCTGGGACTGTGCTACTTCACTTAGCATAAGGGCTTCTAGTTCCATACATTTAGCTGCAAATTTCATGATGTCTTTTTTATATATAATTTTTTATTGTTGTTAAACTTTTTCCATAGGTCATACATCATTTCTCAATCGAATCTAGAATTGTTTCCCTTTCCATGCCCCCCACCCCACCCGAGTCCCTGCACTCTGCCATACATGTCCTGCCTGTATCTTTTTCTGAGTCTTTCCAGAGGTTTTTTTTTTTTTTT
>VZQC01011064.1:146881-269326 GCA_009823505.1 Rhizomys pruinosus | reverse complement strand
ATACATACATATATCACTTGAATTGGAAGATTTTTTTTCCCCTAAAAGATGTCATGTTTTCCTTAAGGAAGTGCTCAAGATTCCTCCTTGGCAATCCCAAACAACTATCAATCCTGCACTTTTGCTCCACATTGGGGTCTTTCCCTCCCATGGTCCCCCAAATGAAGTCCAGTAAGCATGTGTCCTGTCTCAATCCCCCTGCACTGGCCTCCATGATACAGCCCAGGTAGTCCAGCAATGGCAGTCTATATTCTGACAAGGTTGACATCCCCTTAGCTGTTTAGTCCACAAGCTGAGTATATCAGTAGTCCCCATTTGGCATTGAAAGTCTGGAGGATTCTTGGAGATACTTGAGTCCTCAGTCCATGCAGTGATCAATTTAAGCATGCATTCTTGCTTATTCCATTTTACAAACTCTCCCAGATTCCCAAGTATAATTTTTTATGTCTTCTGCATCATATGTAATATATCATTATGTGATATTTAAGTGCAATAGAAGCTCAGAATCAAATACTGGGGTTTAAGTAGCTCTTCACATGAATAAAAATGAGAAGGTAAGTGAATTGCTATACAGATTGTGTTTTCATGTAGTATTTTACACTGTGCTATTTTGTTCCATCAAAGAAACATAAAATTTTTAGTCTCCTTAAATAATTTGATTCTGAAAAGTAAAGGTGGATACATTCAGAAATTAGAGGTAGAAATTACTCTTTATCTTATTATTTCTTGAGTTCTTTATAAAAATGTGGATAAAGTACAGACACAATATATTTAACATCTAGTGTGTACACCTGAAAAACTTTTGAAATAACTGTACATAGACTATAGAGTCCATGTACAGACTCCCTGAAATACAGTTTTCTAACATGTGAACAATTTCACATTGTGTCATAATATAACTGCTTTATTTTTAAAATTTCAAAAGGATTAAATCAAATTGTTAAAATAACTCTAAAAATATTTAATGAGATGCCCTGTAAATTTGCACTAAAGAGGGAATGGATCCTTTCTAATTATGTGAAAATGAATGAAAAAAAATAGAAAAAAATATCTTTCAATACATCCAGCAAACATTACCCTAACTTATGCAAATTAAGCCATTATATTTTAGCTTCATGAGCTTTGACCACAGGTAATGCTCCAGCTAATTTTAAATGTCTACAAGACCCAGAGGTTCCTCTCTACTGACTCACCAACAGGATAAGCCAGGATGAGTACAAGCTGTCTAATCAGGCAACATGCTGAGTGCACTGGTCAGTGAATGGCGGGGTCCATTATACAAGAATTCAAGATAAAAATCTTCAAACCTGGAGACATTACTCAGTGGTTAAGTACTGACTGTTCTTGCAGAGTGCCCAGGCTCGAACTGCAGCACTCACATGGCTGGTAACTCCAGTTCCAGGTGATCTAACACCCTCATCTCACTTCCCCAGACATTGTATGATACTGGTACACTTACATACATATAAACATAATATTTGTACAAATAAAATATAAATACAAATACATATAAACAATGAATAAATAAGTAATAAAATGAAATGTGGGCATTAGAAGTTCATAAAACCCCTCAAAATGCTAGTGTAATGCTGAAACCGGTAGCAGGATACCATTGGTTCAGTGACAGAATGGGCTTTAGGAAAGTGATTGTTCCACGCCTGGCTTTTCCACAGCAGTGTAGTATGGTGAAAGTTGTGTCAGGACTGACTGAACATAGGAGATGTGTTGAGTAATTTTAACATGAAATAAACCAAAACATATATAACTTTAACTTTCTTACAAGAGAAACAATTTGACAAAATGTGTAAAGAATGTAGAAGTCAAATAGTATTGCTACTGTATAATTACAGTTATTGATATATTAAAATCCATAAGAGAAGCTCCAGTAGCTAGAAATACAATTTCTTTGAAAATTGTGTTTAAGATATAATTATTCATAGTTTAAGTTTTTAATGTTGCTCAGCCATCTGAATACAAACAGCATTGTCAGTTGGCATTTATGTGAATGAGCATAACCTCTTTCATTTCCTACAATGAAGTTTTCACTTTTAGATTTATCTATCTGACACCTCCATCACAATGGACTCAGTTAATCAAGTAAACTAGTATTTTTGGATGCCTTTTTGTTTAAAAGGTATCCAGATAATTAGCCACTTATTCATAGTAGATCTGTTCAGTTTACCAGTTGAGCATGCTGCTTGTTTGTATTTCACAATAGCAAGGAACATAAAAGTAACATTGTTTTAAAAAACTAAAAAAATTATTTTATTGTCATCTCTGCTTTAATATCAATTAAGAATAATTGCAGAAAAAATACTAGCGTTCTCTTTCTCAAATTCTGCTGAAACACACACACACAGACACACAAACACACACACACACACACACCACAGAAAAGAAAAAGACAGAACTACTTATGTATGCTGTAGAATAACAGCACACTGAATTGAGCAACTAGTCTTTGGGGACCAATTTTATGCCTTCCTCTACAGCTGTGGGGAGCCATTTTGGAACATAATATATTCTTTTGAAGTCAATGATCCCTAAGGGTTCAAAACAAGATAAGAATTTGGCTCTTGATAGAGAGCATGCTTTGTATAGAAAAGAGCCATTAATTCTAAGACTCACTGAGTGGGCATGTACACACACACACACACACACACGCACACACACACAAACACTCACACACAGGATGATCAGAAAGTAGAAGCAAAACAGGAGAGAATTCTTAAAATGATCAGAATCCCAAATATTGATTTGAAATACAGGAAACAAAATAAGAACTTATGGGCCGCAGAGAGCAGACTAAACATGGCAAAGAAAACAGAGAGTGCTCCTAAAATTTGTTTTTTATAGAATTCAAAATGGGACAAATTTTGAAATATGAATATAATTTCTAGGAGTTTATTGGAGTAATTTGTACAGGTCTTTAACTCAGACTAGAGTTAATTTAGTTCGTGCATGCACATGTGTGCGTGTGTGTGTGTGTTTACCTGTACACATAGAATTTCTTGTGATCATATGACTTAAATATAAACTAAAAGTTCAATTTGCTTATACATAATACATCAAGTTAAGCATTGGAATTAATTGGCCTATAATAACTGCTGTGATTATTTATACTAAAATGTATTTACCAGCTTTGGATCATATTTTCAGTAAACAAAAATTGTTCTCACTTATAGGTAGTAGTTAAATGCATAGATGAATTTCTTCTCATAAGTAACACGTTTTAGTGTCAAGTATAAGCTAGTAAGTAGGGATTCTAAGATACCTATTCAAAATCTTTTATAATTGAGACATAATTGAAATTTAAAACCAGTATTCCAAAAAATGCTGAGGGTAATTTGGAGCCTCAAGAAGTCCAGAAATTGTCTTATTTTAGTCAATAATCCTGTTTGAGAATGAGACTAGATATGGACATTTAAGGAAAGAGAATCATATATCCCTTTATGCAGTGGGTTAGAGAGAACAAACAGTGAATTACAATTTGAATGTATCCAGAGCTCATACATTTTGCTCTGAAGGTAAATGTGAAACTTTGCAGACACCTTTGATGGAAAGGACAGCATATATGATTGCACTGTGACAGATATCTTAGAACACTTGCAGAATTGTGACTGTAACTGAATTTTCTGGTCTCATCAGGGAGTTTGGTATTATTTCAGTAGAATCTTCTGACATTTCCATCCCACTGTTAACCTACTGACCTGGAGACCTCAATCTATACTTCTAGACGATGGAGATAGGTTAAGCAGTTTATAGACTTAGATCAGTTTCCAGTTGGTCAACATTTTTCTAGGTTATGTATTAGAGTGATATACTTTTTTTTTTCCTTTTCTTGAACACCAAAGTGGATTTCAAAATATCTGAAACTTCATTTTTCTTTCCACATGTAGACATCTAATATATGCCAACAGCGAACTATATAGCATTTCTTAAATTGACTAAACTTCATCAATGCAATGTCACATGGTAAAGGAATTTAGAATAAATTTCAGAAAACAGAGGAGAAGCGTTGAGGCTCATCTGCAGATGAGTTCCTAAAATCACCTTATCTCCAAACAGACATGAAAACATTGCCCATAGGGCAAGAAGCAATACTATACCTAAACATTATGAAGAAACACATGTAAAGAGATCCATGTTACCTTTTCACTATGTTTGTCTTGGCTAAAAGAAGTGATGAAAGAGGAAAAAGCTGAGATGCCCATGCAGCTCTCTAATGCAGGGTTACCCACCCTGAATACACTAAAATGGAAGATGAAGAATTTTCCTGTAATCAAAGAATGTAGGAGGAAGTTTTGCATTGTAATTTAAAAGGCAGAGTTTGATTAAGGCAAAACTCCATGATTATATATAAGGGCCAAAAGGTGATATAAATTTCCTCAAACTAAATCCATTTTCAAACAGCTTCTAGACTAACTATTCAAAAGTGCAGATGTTATTCTCTCAATCCAAAGCTTGTTCAACCATATATTTGCAGATATCCTAATGCAATCTTTTTGCCTTTCATCTATTTTAATATAATACATTTATTGATGTTTTGTGTATTTCATACAACATTTTTCAGTCCAATTTAGACAAATTCCTCTTTCTAGACGCCCCCCCCCCAGTTCATGAATTCTGACATACATGTCTTGCATCTTTTTCTCAGTCTTTTCAAAGTTTTTCTCTGCAAAGATTTATTGTTTGGGGCAGAATTTAACTGTTTCAGTCAGTTCTTTGAAACAGTCCTTATATTGTTCCCTCCCATTTGTATTGCCATAAAAATGTCACATATATACCAAAATTAGCACCTCTAAAAATAAACTATATGTTGATTCCAAAATATGTTTAGGAATTCACATTTTTCCCTTTAATTTTATATTACTCTAAAATATGAATACATACCTTCCACCCTTACACTGCAGTTACAATGTCTGAAAATAAGTGGTAAATTAATTCTAGAACCTGTTAAGGGATTCACAATATAACAGCACAGTTGATTTCAGATAAAAAGAAATACAACAATATCTTTGTTCAGCTTGCCTTTCAATTAGGGATTTGGTGCTAGCATCCACAAATGAGGGATACCATTAGTCATTTGTTTTTCTGGGACTGTGTTACTACACTTAGTATAATGACTCTAGTTCCATCCATTTACCTGCAAAGTTCATGATGTCATCTTTTCTTACCACTGCATAGAACTCCATTGTGTGACTGTACCACATTTTTGTTATCCACTCATCAGCTGAGGGGCATTTGGTTTGGTTCCAGCTCTTTGCTATTGTGAAAAGAGCTGCAGTAAACATGGATGTGTATGTATCTCTGCAGTAGGATGAGTCTTGTGAGTATACACCCAGGAGTGGCATGACTGGGTAAGGAGGTATGCTCATTTTTAGTCTTTTAAGGTTCTCCACACTGCTTTCGACAGTTGTTGTATGAGTTTTTCATTCCCACCAGCAGTGCATGAGTGTTCCCCTTTTCCTAGAACTTCTCCAGCATTTGGTGACTTTTTTTTTTCTTGATCTTAGCCAGTCTTATTGGAGTGAGATTAATTTGCATTCCCTTAATTATTAATGATGTTGAACACTTTTTAAGATATTTTTCAGCCATCTTTACTTCCTCATTGCTGAAGTCTCTGTTCAGCTCTTTACCCCATCTTTTGAGTAGGTCATTTGTTTTCTTTGTTTTTTGAATAGTTTATATACTCTGGATGTTAATGCTCTGTCAGATGTATCACTGGTGAAGGTTTCTTCCCACTCTGTGGGTTTTCTCTTCATTTCCTTGATTGTTTATCTGTACAGAAGCATTTGAGTTTAATTATATCCCACTTGCCAATTGTTGACCTTATTTCCTGGGCTGCTGGTATATGATTTGTGTTTCACATTGAGGTCTTTGATCCATTTGGAGTTGATTTTTGTGCAAGATGAGAGGTAGGGGTTTCATTTTGCCCTTCTACAAATGATGATCCAGTTTTGCATGCACCATCTTTCCTCCACTGAACTTTTTTGCCCCTTTGTCAAATATGAGGTGTCAAGTATGAGCTCAAGTTTGGATCAATTTTTTTTCCGTTGGTCAACGGGTCTGTTTTTGTGCCAGTACCAGGATGTCTTTATGACTGTAACCCTGTAATGTACTTGGAACTCAGGTATATTGATCACTCATGTGTTGCACTTTTTGCTCAGTGTTGCTTTAGCTATTCGGGGTCTTTTGTTTTTCCATATGAATTTAAGGATTTTTTCCCAAGTCTGTGAATAATCTCATGGGGATTTAATTGGGATTGATTTGAATCTGTATATTAATTTGGGTAGAATGAACATTTTTACTATATTAAATTTTCATCTTCATTCTCTTTCTTCAGGGCTTTAAAATTTTTGTTGTAGAGATCTTTAGTGTCTTTGGTTAGGTGTGTTCCAAGGATTTTTTTTTTTTTGAGGATATTGTGAGTGGGATGATCTCCTTATATTATTTCTCTGATTGCTTGCTGTTGTAAAGAAAGGCTATTGATTTTTCTAAGTTAATTTTGTATCCCACCACTTTACTGAAACTCTTAATTATTTATAGGACTTTTCTGGTGGAGTAGTATCCTTTGGGTAATCTATCACATCATCCCTAATGCAATCTTAAAGGAGCTAAGCCCACCAACTCCTTTCCAGCTATCCTTTCTAATCCCAAAGTATATTATTGTATTCAAATTCAAGGAATGTCAAGCTACTAGTTATGCTGAAATGCACTATAAACATTTCTAAGTTATAAACCTCTGCACACATTTAGCTATGTATTTCATTATGCTCGATCATTTGTCTGGATATGTCCCGGCTACCTGTTTTGATTTATTTGATATATCATTCACCCTTCTAGTCTATGGCTGGACTGAATACCATACTATCCCCTGCCCGCATAGTATGTACTGATCCATTGCACCCTGTTTTAAAAATGTGTTTAAATCATCTACCTCTTTGGATATGTGTTGGTTGAATTTGAAGAACTTGCCACTAAGCTTCCAATACAGATTCCACTCAATATAATTTTCAAGTGTTGAATCAATGTGTGTTTTAATGAGTCAGTGCAGAGTCTGTAGTGTTTCTAATCCTACTACAGGAATATGAAATTTTGGAGGACTATCACCATCAATGTGAATATGTCAACACTCCATAGTCGTATCATACTAACAATTGCTATTGGTGAACCTCAGGAGTTGCTTTGTCATTTTCATTTTCTTTTCATACATTCTTTTCTTTTTTGTTAATATTATTCTTAGTTGTTCAATGGATTATCACACAAATACCCCAAAAGAACTCCACAATATTTTCTATTTTTCTTTTCTTTTTATTTCAGTGTTACCAGAACTTTGATAGACTTGCCTTAGGAAAAATGAACAAAGTTCAAATGCTTCATTAAACAAATACATATACACCCTTAATAATGGAAAATTAACAGCACATTAAATTTCGATATGCAAATTTCTTTGAACCTTGTACCAACAACAGGAAAAATATAAAATAAAATATTTAGTTCATAAAAGGTGGAGAAAAGTATCATATTTAGTAGAGAGAGAATAAAACAATTCCTGAAATTTGGAGAACAGCCTTTTACTTCGTGTTTATTCCTATGAAGCCCCACTGTGTATTTGGCACTAAGTAAAAGGTAGCTGTATAGGTTCTGTGTCTGACCAGTTGTCAGATTCTGCAGTTGCCTAAGTCTTTTGCATAGAGTAGCTTTTTTGATGAGTGGCCTAGAATATGTTTATCTGTAAATTTAAAGTTGATAGTTAGTTTGTGGTAAGAAATTTCATTTGTCTAGAGATGTAACCCCAATAGGCTTTTCTCTAGGCTCTATGAAGTTTCCAGCCCTGTGCATTTTGCCAAGTTTACAGTAGCTCCCAATGGGTGCTTATATTAAACCTCACCTACCCACAGCTCAGGAAGCATCATGGGAGAGGGGGTAGAAAGATTTTAAGAGCCAGGGCTGGTACATGAACATAGAGAAGCAGGGACATACACTAGATTGTAAGGTTTCACATGTAAAACTGTGTCAATGTAGGCATTGGGCACAGGACCCATGATGAAGGGGACAAGATCTCAAAGTGGAGCAAGAGAAATTGTTGGAGGAATGACCCTGGACTGAGAACTACAAGAGACTGAGCACTGTTGGGTGAGAAAGAGTATGCCTTACCTAGAATTCCTAGATACCACTAGATTCCAGTGGATCTATTTGCAGGGAAGGACATCTGGGTTTGGGGGCTTAGCTGGATAGGGCTTAGCTTGGGTATTGTAATGCACGAATTCTTATAGGGTGTTGGGGATAAGGAGGACTAATTTTGATTGGTAACCATTGTGTGAGTTGAACAATGTCCAATAAAAAAGAAAGAAAACACTAAAATATAAATAAATAAATAAATAAATAAATAAATAAATAAATAAATGGTAGCATTGAAAATAAGAAACAGAAAGTAAACATAACTGAATTTTAAGAGGGTGCATTTCTGAAATTTTAGTTAAAATACTGATTTGCATTTTCTGCATGGCCTTTTTCCTCACCACAGACCCATGTTCCCTGTGTCTTCTGATTAACTCACAACAGAAGAAAATAACTTGGTCTTGCTGATGAAATTTACAAATGCCAGTTTCTTTGGGGATGAGTGCAGGGAATGAGACAGAATAGTCAGCAAAACTGAAGGCTTATATAGATTTTATAATTATTTTAAATTTTAATCAAGGAATAGTATGGGGAGAAGGAAAATGAAAATTCTGGAAAGTCAATGTGACTATAATGCTAAAATGAGAAATGTGTTATACAGGTTTAGGGAAAAAAATATAATAAGGATATGGCCCCACAGAAACCTTGGATAAAGTGAGAAAGTGAATAACAATGCCCTGTATTGTATGATCGTTATCCATCCCCACGGCACACATGAGCATTGATTGGCTATATTTTAATTCACTTTTATTTTCCTAAATAATTAAACATATTTTGTGATGAGGGGTCATGCATATTTATGATATTTCCATGGCACATTTCAGCTAATACCTAAATAAACAGCCTGATTCTTAATTTCAATTTTAAGAATGGGCCCAAACTCACAGAATACCTGTTTCCCCAGATGGATCTTGGAAATGTCTCATGAAACTGTGCTCTGAAAATGGATTCTGGAACTGCGCCACCCATGATTTTATTCAAAATCATTTCTCCATGACCAATTGGAACTCTAGACTTGAATATACTTTTATCAGACAATCTTGCCTTTCATCCCTAGTTCTAGAATACCTCTGAAACACAGTGTCAAGTGTTCTTTCTTAATCTTCATATTTTAGATGAGGATACATTTAATGAATTTCTTAATTCTTAATTCTCAAACATACCATGTTTGTTCATTATATTGTGGAAGAGTAGCAATTTGAAGTTGCTAGAATACAAGTTCAGCTGCCCAAGTCAAAAGAGCACATTAAAAGGTATTAGTCCAGATTCTCTCTTATTAAAGCCATTCCTGCATATAACTAATTTCATTATCACATTTTCTATCTAACCACCCCAAGAATATGGAACACACTTAAATTTTTTTTGCTCAAAAAATAAATAGTTAATTGGATAGTCTTCACAAAAGGCAAAGTATGAGGCAATGTACATAATCAGTATAGTTACTAGCTAGTTACTTTGGTATTGGTAGAATTTAGTGCCATCATTAGGTTAGTATAGAAGGAACAATTAAACAAATATTTAAATCAGTGCACCCCCTGAAAGCTTAACATTAAAAATAAAGTTTTAAACCAGGCTTGGTTGTACATGCCTTTAATACTAATACTTAGGAGGCAGAGGCAGGTGGATCTCTGTGGGTTCAAGGCCAGCCTGGTCTACAGAGCAAGCTCCAGGCCAGTTAGGACTAAAGGGAGACTCTGTCTCAAAAAGATCAAAAATAATAATAAAGATAAAGTTTTATTCTGATAAGAAATCAACAGTGTTGGTTTACACGAGTATTACAGAATCTCTGGGATGATCTTAGGCCTCAATATCCTTGTTAACAATCAGACCAAGTATAGGTTTCTGATGCTTAACTGTACACATCACATGATTACATGGTGGAGGGGACATACACACTCCTCTGATAGAAAGACACTTAGCTGTATCCTTCATCATACTGAAAAGCAATATGTGAAACCATCATCTTGTAACAAACAAAATATACTGTTGCCCTCATATACTGCTGCCCTTCTTTGAAATATTATCATTACAATTAGGGGAAAATTCATTGTCACAGTTAAGAGTTAATTTGTTTTAACTTTTGTCTTATCTATGTGAAGTCTGAAACACAGTAAGAAATAGACTGAAATATTCAGTACCAAACAGTTTCCCAGTTGTTTCCAATGTTAAATTATTCACAGTCTTAAAGCCTAAACCCACAGCATATCATTTAGAATGTTTTAAGTGAAATACATCACTTGGAATTAGAAATTGTAATTGAATCTAAATAGAAGTATTTTAGAACAGTTTTATGAAATTTCAGTAAATCTTTTCATTTGAAGCAGTGCTCGTTTTTTTAAATGAACTTGCTTTAATGAAATTATTAGAATATGGCTATAGTTTTTAATGTATATCTATTGAGCTTTTAGGCATTTCATATTATAGATCTCAGCCAAATTTAGACCTTTTCCTGATCCCTACCTCCTATACCTTCACTGCCAGATGCTATGCATTCTATTGTATATGTTAAGGCCTATCTGGTCAAGTATTTGTACCCAGATGTATCTCAGTGCAAATTCATCCACTGGAGTCTAGTCAGCTCATCTAGACTTGCTCTCTTAAAGAAGATCTACTTTCCTTCACCCAACAGTAATTAGTTGCCAAAAGTACCTTGGTGAAGGGTTACAGTTAGGGCCTGCCACCTTTTTCCTCAGTTTTGTGCTAGGTGTTTATCAGATTAAGTCAGCATGAGCTTTACAAAGGCTGTCACTATTGTTGTAAGTTCATATGAGCAAGTTCTCAGAAGCCTGAAAAGCTCTGTTTCATTATGTCCATACACCAACCCTGGCTCTTACAATCTTTCCACTACCACTTCGGCAATTTCCATAAGACATGGGTGTGTGAGATTTAAAATAGGAGTCCTATCCAGGGACATACACTTGGCCAGTCTTCCATGTGTATCACATTCTGTGGTGTGAGGAAGCTTCACTGGTGAGAGTTGAAGAATGTATTCTCTCTATTCCCTTTCTACTATGTTCCATGAGCCTTAGATGGAGGTTCCATTGTAGATGTGCCACTTAGGCTGGGCATCTCTCAGACATATACTTTCTGTGTGTGACCAGTTGATGAACTCTGTAATAGTCTCTATCTGCTGCAAAAAGAATACTCTCTGAGGGGTGATTTAACTATACTTGTCTGTAAGTATAAGGATATAAGCTCTTGATCTCTTTTTGATTTAGCTTTGGTGATTTCTATGAATTTAGAAATGTAGCCATTTCTTTTAGATTTTCAAATTTTAATTTTTTTTTATTTTTTTTTAATTTTTTGGTCTTTTCGAGACAGGGTCTCCCTGTAGTCCCAGCTGTTCTGGAACTCACTCTGTAGACCAGGCTGGCTTTGAACTCACAAAGATCCGCCTGCCTCTGCCTCCCGAGTGCTAGGATTAAAGGCATGTGCCACCAGGGTTTTAAAGTGTTTTATTATAATATTCTGGATTTCTTGGCATCTGTTGTGATGTTTCCCATTTTCTTCTGATTTTGTTAATTTTGATTTGTGTTTTCCTTATTTTGGTTAACAGGCAAAAGTGTCTATCTTGTATAAATTTTCAAAAAAGCAGCTCTGATATTCATTGATTTTTTTGTATTGTTTTCCTTGTTTTTATTTCATTAATATCTGTTCTGAATTTTGTTATTTCTTCTCATCTGCCAGGTTTAGGTTTGATTTGTTATTGACTTACCAGAGTCTTGAGTTGTACTGGTAAATAATTTATATGTGCTCTTTCAGACTTTTTAGTGTAGGCACTTAGAGCTGTGAGCTTCTTTCTTAGAACTGTTTTAAGGTTTCCCAGTGGTTTTGTTGTGTTGCATTATCCTTTTCATTTAGTTCTAGCTATACTTTTATTTCATTCTTATTTTCTTCTTTGACCCATTTGTAATTCAGGTGTGTGTGTGTGCGCTTTTAAATCGCCTTTAGTTTGTATAGTTACTAGATATTCTATTGCTGTTTATTATCAACTTTATTGCATTATGGTCTGATAAAATGCATGGAATCATTTCAATTTTTGTGGGTATGTTGAGGTTGTTTTGTGCTCCAGTATGTAGTCAATTTTAGAGAAACTTGCATTAACTGATGACTAGAAAGTATAGTCTTTGTTCATGGCCATCATTGCTTTGATTAGAGTGAAGTGACTCTGTTTATCTCTTCTGATTAATTTGTTTAAAGTTTATTTTGTCAGATGTTAGGATTTCAATGCCTGCTGGCTTCTTAGTGCCATTATATTTTATTACATTAACAAGAATTATTATAGTCAGAGAACTAATTCATTGAAATTATTGCTTTTACATGTAGACGCTTCTAATCAGCTATAATCTTTGTGTCTTCACATTCATGTCTTCAGCCAATTCAGCTTCAGATTGTGGATTGTAACTTGCATTAATATTTCAGTTCCTACTGTGATATAAATCTTATATTGTCTAAGTTATCATACTTGCTTAGGCTCTTGGTAACTTGGATTTTGCTTTGCATGTATCATACTTCCTCGGTCTAAAATGGACTCAGAAAAGGGGCAAGGATGGTGGGATCCATGAGCTGTGTGGGTTTGGGCACAACTGCTTGCAAATTGGTTTTACATGAAGGATGCTTGTACTCACAAATTATCACCTATTGTTAAAAAAAATGAAAACAAAACAAAACAAAAAAGCAGAGAAGGAGGCAGAAAACTTCCGGCAGAATGCACGATCTGCGATGGGTAAGGGTGGGGTGGGGGGGAAGGGAAGGGGATATATGCCTGAACTGAATTGGAAAATGATGTATGAAATACACAAAGCATCAATAAAAATAAATTAAAAAAATAAATAAAATGAACTCAGATACAAGCCATAATCATCTCCTTACCCTGTCTTTTACAAAATGGTGCTAATAGCAAACACTCTCTACTTGCTTAATTTCTGCAAGTATTTTTCTAGCTAGGCAAGGTAGAACACCCCTATAATTCCAGAATTTAGGAGACAGGGGCAGAAGAACAAGCCATGAACTTTTTGCCAGCCTTGATGTACATAATGAATTTTATAGGATCCACACATTCTTAGGAGACCAGATCTGAACAAAAAAGAAACATATAATAAAATCATCAAAGTAGCTTTCTTATGATTCCCTAATATAATTTCATTCTTGAAATAATTTGTTTATCAACTCTCTATTTAAAAATTATATAGTGTTGTCATATAAAAACCCACATGAAGCCACATTATAATCTAAAATGTTATCAAATTTATTTTATCTTGATCTGAATATGTAATACTAATTTCAGGAGAAAGATTTCATTGATTATTTTTAATCCCAGCACTTGGGAGGCAGAGGCAGGCAGATATCTATGAGTTCAAGGCCAGCCCGGTCTATAGAGCGAGCTCCAGGCCAGCTGGGACTAAAGGGAGACCCTGTCTCAAAAATACCAAAGAAACCCAACAATGCTTATTTTACAAATATATTGACATTGTACTAAAATGTAAGCTTCTACATTTTTACTCCTTAGGTTCTTTTCCATTTGTTTTGCTGTACAAAGCTGGAATTGTACTTCTTCATTGAACAGTAAGAAACCTTCTTTCTGTCTCAATTTTCATTTTACTCTTTTGATTGCAACAACAAATTTTGCCTATCCACTTAATTTTTTATGTTATACAAATTTATTTTAAATGTACACATTCTTTAGTGATGTATAATTATGCTATAATTGTAATAGTTTTAATTTTATTACAAATTAAGACTTACATTGTAATTTATACTATTTGCCCAATTATAAAATTAACACACTTCTATGTAACACAGAAGTACAGAAAAACAGTCACCAGAACCGAATCAACCTTTTGTTAAGCACAAGCATTATTGCATGATAATCCGTAACACCAAAAATACAAGAAACTCTGGAAAACCTTAACACAGACTGAGTAATAAAGCTCTATTTTCTTACACCGAAGACTAGATAATGTTTCAAAACATCACCATGATAAATATGCAATGTATTTGTGACTAATGCAAAAACTTATTTTATGCTGGTTAGATTTTAATTAATTGAATAAAAGTAAAAGTTAAAAATTGCAAACACTACATTTCAATTGTTCATTCTCTATACTTTTAGCCACTATTTTACCTTATGACATGGATTATGAGATTTCAGAAACATAGATAAGGGAGATCTTTGAACAGCAACCAGCAAATCAGAAAGCCACATTGAATTATCTCCAGGTTCAATTCATCATACATACTCTGATGTAACAGATCATCTCCCAAACATTCAGATTGTAGCGGTGATAGTTGGGAGGTGCAGGCAATGCTCCTCTGTTGCAGTCATGAAGATGAAGCTATCCTGAGCAAGAGTTTCGGAATCTCTTATCCTGGATCTGGGAAATTTTCTGTATTGGATCCCGGTAGCAGTCTCTAAGACAAGGCACCACTGAAGGCCTCCCAGGCACGTCTTCCCTCTCTGCTGCAGCTAGCTTCATACTCTTGTAGTCAACTCTGCCTTATTAGATGGCAGAGTCATGAGGTTCCTTTTGACCCCCACATTTTATTATATTTTATTTTACAATTTTATTATGTTTTAAAATTAATTTGTGTGTTTAATACTTTTTAGAATTAAAATGTTTTCCTGAACTATACTCAAAATTTTTACTCTTAAATCATCTTATTTCACTGAATATTTTTTGGTTTTGTCACTATAACAAGTAATTTAATTATTTTCTTTTAATCATTGTCATTAAGAAACAGTTGCTTCCTTCTACTCTGAAATGTCCTAAATTTTTAAAATCTTTGTCCTCCGTTTAAAATTATATATATATATATACATATATTATTATATATATACATAATTATAATATATATATATATAATATTATATATATATATATATATTATATATATGTATATATGAGAGAGAGAGAGAGAGAGAGAGAGAGAGAAAGGCACTGGATTCCCTGGAACTGAAGTTACAGCTGTCTGTGACCTGCCACATGGGGATGTGAGGGCCTGGTTCCAAGCACTCATAAGGATATTTTCATAGCCATCTTTAAGTATAGTTGCAGATGTACCCTCCTAAGGCCTTGATGGGTGCCAGACGTACATGTGATATATATGTGTACCATAGGGCACACATAAAACACTTGAAATAAATCTTTAAAAAAAAGACCTTCATTCACTCAGGAGGCAGGAACAGATGAATCTCTATGAGATCAAGTCCAGTCTAGTCTACATAGCAAATTCTAGGCCAGCTGGGGCTACAAGGAGACCCTGTCTCAGAAGGATTATTTTTTAAGTTGAGTTTAACCAGATCTTAAGAATTTTATATTTGAGGACTGGATTGATGCATCAACGGTTAAGAGCACTGGCTGCTTTTACAGAGGGTTTGATTCCCAGCACCCACATTGCGGCCTACCACCTTCCATAACTCCAGTTCCAGGGGATCTGACCTCTTCTAACCTCTGAGAGCTTTACACAACTCGAATGTACTTATATACATACAGACACTATACTCATACACATCAAATAATGAAATTAAAAAGAGTATTATATATTTGCATTAATTGAGAGTGAATGTATGTAGAGTCCAGTGGACTTGAAAGGATCCCATAAGAGGAGAAAAAGTCTGCTATATAACATAAAGATGGAGGGTATAATAAATGTATGTGGAATGGGAGTGGAAGGGGAAATACGGAAGTGGAATGGTTTAAAAAAGAATGGGGAGCAGGGAACTGGTGGAGAAGTTGATATTCCTGCAGGGGCAACTTAACTTAAACAAGTGTTAAAATGCCATAAGTTGCTATATGATAAGCTAAATAAAACATGAAATTTTAAATTTTTTAAAATTTATTTTTGTATGTGTACGAATGTACTGACTGCATGTAGGTTTGTGCACCCGTGTCGTGCAATGCTGCAGAGGTCAGAAGAGGGTCTCGGATTCCCCTGGAACTGTAGTTCTCCTGGATTTGGGTTACAGACAGTTCTCAGCCGCCGTGAGGGTGCTGGGGATCGAACCCGGGTCCTCTGCAAGAGCAGTCGGTGCTCTTAACCACTAGGCTATCTCTCCAGTCCCAAAACATGAAATTTTAAAATGAAGAAAGTACAGATTGGAACAGTGTATTATACTTTTGTATCCTTAAGACAAGGATACAAAAGTTAAGTAAGTTATGAGGCAGAATCATTCTTGGATCAACTGAAAGTGTAGTCAACTAGAAGTCATTTGCATCTCCAAATTTTGTTTGTGCAAATATTATTTGCTTGAAAATTATTTCCCTGCTTAATATTATTTTCTTGAATACTCCCCTCATTCCAAACACTTAATATTCTCTCTTATCAAAGACATTATTTCAAAGCAGTTAATTTAAAAGCTCAGGTAATATATTTATCATTTATCAGAGATTATTTATCATTTATATTTTCTACTTTTTACCATTTCCTAACTCTAGAACTGCAGTTAGCAACCTGCTGATTCATATGCTTCCACAATCCAATCTTGGCAGCCACTAGCACAAGGCTCAAAGTACATATAAACTTAAAAATGGCTATCTGGAGTTTTAATGCATCAATCTCTCTGAACTTAGAATACTTATAAGGTTTATAATGGTGAGGCAGCGGACTCAACACAGTTTGATAGCAACAGAGATCTCAACCAAAGATTTTATTCTTCAGTGTCCACTGCCTGACCAAAAATGACTAAATATCTTAAAAATTATGAATATCACTACGAACAAAAATATTGTAACATATTGTAGGTATTTTGGTGTTTGTATTTAACTATATTCCAATAAGACAAAATTTCCTTTTGTGGACCTCTAATTGTTTATTCAATTTTTATCAATATGAATAGTAATAGATTGAAATATTTACCAAAATATAGATACATTTCTACAACTTGGGGCTTCCATCCACTAAGATTTCTGTTTTGGCTATGACATCAGTCTTTTCATCATTTTACTCTGCCACCTTACCTCATTCTGCCTAGTTTCCACCTGGGCCACCTTCCTGTTACTCCAGGCATCTTCCCACTCAAGCTCTTTTCAAAATTGAAGGAACTGTGATCAGAATCTTCTCAAGGTTGTCTAGACGGCCTGTATCTGAAGACTGGGGTACTAGCTGAAGGTCTCTAATTCTCACAAGCCTACTTCTACCATGAGATACTTAAAGTCAGTTCTCTGAAAATCTAATACAAAGATAAACTGCCAGCGTGTCTATTTTAACCTAATGAAAATAACCTTGTGTTGAATCTTCTTCCAAACAATCTGGTCTACCAGATTACTCATGAAATGTTCTCTCAAGCTGGACTTCTTATTCTCTTTTGACTTTTTTGAAACTTGGCAACACTCCATTCTGGAATTCTCTATTCTTAATGCAGATATTCCTAAGTCCTCACATATTTATCCTATCTGGTCTTTCTATTTCTTTAACAAATGAGAATTAAAGATCACTGAAAGACCCTGCTTCCTCCATAAACACATCAAACTCTAAACAAGATGTGAATTTCTGCTGATCTCCACATATTCAGATATGATTTATTATGCACAGTATTCACCACCAGTCGTTCTTGTCATACTAACTTTCAAGTCACCAAAACCTGTGGATTGTTAGTATCTGATTCACATTCCTGCTCTCTGCCCTGTATACTCTCGCTCCACATATCCTAAAAAGCTGGACAGCATCCCACGCTGCTTCTTATTTTTTTCCCCTGTATTTTGAGTAGGGTTTTCATTCTACTGAAAATAAATTATGTGTGCCCACTCTGATGAAAATGAATTTTTTCACTAAGTTAATGCTGTCATTTAATTTCATTAATTAATGCTTTTGGCCATTTTACCTGGATAAATTATGCCTTATTAACTAATATCCTTTGGAGATGTATCAGTTGATATAAAAGTTCAGAAATGCAAGATTATATTGTTGATACACTCTATCACCTGTTTATGCACACCTAAAACTCTGTTAAGATGATTAAGATGATAGAGCTCATAGTATCTTCCTCATTCCAATGGAAAGGTGAAAAAGTTTTGAGAATATTATATATATGTATATATTATATATATATAATATATACATATATATTTTTTCATATTAGTTACAGTACTGGTTACACACACATACACAATCTCACACACACACACACACACACACACATATATATATATATATACATGTATATATATATATACATATATATATATGTATATATATATACATATATATATACACACATATATATATATATATATATATATGCATGTGTGTATTATATATTACCTTAGAAATGTGTGGAAAATAACACATAAGTCCACTGTAGCTTCAGTTCTATGTTCTTCCTCATATAGGCAATCTTCAACATATAACTTGACATCACTATCAGTGATCTTATACATAGTGGGAAAATAGTATCACTCAAATAGTTTGGCATAAATTAGATGGGGCTAATTTTCAAGAATGTGATATTCTGAATAATCAATGATTCTACCTAATTCATTGAATCTTATTTATTTCCTCACAGTCTGTATTTAGAAAACATTTATTTTTCTTCCATTGCTGAGTTCATGCTTGAGACTCTGAAGAGAAATTACCAAAAGAAAAACACAGAGATTTATTCATATAAGCTTCTCATGAGAAGGATATTTCAAAAATGGGGACTAAATATGCAGGGAAGACTGTATTTTGTTCTTAGGTTTGATAAAGCATGGACAATTAGATAAAATATGATCAGTGAAAGGAGGTCCTATTCATCTGAAGATAGTGTGTTAGCTAATAATGATTATAAAATATTTTTTCGCTATCTTTGAGACAGGGTCTCCCTGTAGCACAGCTGGCCTGCAACCACTGTGTAGACCAGACAGGCCTAGATCTCACAGAGATTCAACCACCTCACCCTCCTGAGTGCTAAGATTGAAATACTTATATAGCCCTCTCTTTTCCTTTCTGGATTCCTGTGGAATCATATAATTCCTTTTTTGGTAGAGGCCACTAGGGACTGTATTAGACTGTTTCAACTTGGAGGAATTCCACACTGAATTTTTAATAGGCTTCCTGCTCACTCCTTCTTCCACAGCAGGGATTTTTCTCAGACTATTACAATACCACCAGCAGTGTTTTCATAGCATGATATTTCCTCCTGCTCATAGAAATTAGATTTTTCTCCCAGCTCATGTATTTCTTGATATACTTTACAGACCACCCTTAAATCTACATTAGGTAATACTGTATATAAACAAAGGCAATAGCACCACTTGTGCTTTAAACACATATCTTATTGAACAGAACAATTTGCAGTACTCATCTTTGGAATTCCAAAGTAAGGAATCTACATTGTCAGAGATATTTCACTAGTAAATCTTGTTTCATGGCAACATAAAATGCTTCACAGTTTCTATATACATTGAGTTTATAGTATGCATTAATGAAACAGAGAAGTAATTTCAGGACAATTAAAATTAACCAGTTCCAGCATTATGTAGCATAATAACTTTGAAAATAATTTAACATTGATAAGATAGTTTTATATGCCAAATACAAGATATCCTTAGATTTTTACCAGGGAGTAAATAAACGTCTGAAGGAAGATATCAAAGAGGGAGAATGAAATCACTGCGTGGATTTTCTCTGGTCAAATTTGTCTCTTTCAAGCTATATTTTTATCCTTAGAGATTACATATCTATTAGTCTGCCCAGAAATAATATTTTCAATGAATAAGAAGTCGCTGCAGGGGCTGGACAGATGCCCCAGGTGTTAAGAGTACTGGCTGCTCTTGCAGAAGAACTGCTCATCCAGGTTCACTTCCTAGCACTTGGATACCACGCAAAAAGTCCACTGAAGAAATTATAAAAGGAAGCCTTACTATAAAACAGTATCATCTAATCCAATCTTAAAATAATTTGAGTGGTTTTAATTGTGTCAGGCCTTGTTGATTAGGTTTATAAAAGCTCAGAGATGCTCCCAATCCTCAGTTTATTCTCTTCACCCATTGTGCCATTCAGGCTTGTACTGTTTATACTGTGGGAGAGGTTGCAAGTGAAGCAATGGATAACACTGATGAATTCCACATTCCTCCTGGAGTTTGGATTGGGTAATTGTCCACAGTAAAAACAGTAAATAAATTTAAACATATCAGATGGCAGCTATCACTGTGCAGCAAGTGCAGAGGAATGGAAAGCATGGGCCTGTCATGTGTGCACTGCTTCTGATTAGGCCAGGAAGACAGCGTTACTCATGCAAGAAACATTTGAAAAGATACCTAAAGGAAGTGAGGAGATGAGCCGTGTCATATCTGGTAAAGAGCACCTGAAAAAAAAAAAAAAAAAAAAAATCCTGAAAAAAAAAAAAAAAAAAAAAAACAAGAAAAAGAAACAGCAAGTGACAAGATCCGGAGACTCCAAGGGAATTTTTAAGGACAAACAGGTGGAATAGAGTAGGTCAATGTGAAGGCAGTTTTTTAGCTGTGGGGGAAGAAAGACTTTGAACAGCTAACAAGCCTGTGAAATATGTGATGGAGAATGAGATGGAGATTTTTTGAAAAAACACAGGATGGATGAGTGTGGAATGAAACTTTCTATTTTGGTCATGGTATTAGGAGACCTTTTCTTATGGTCAATAATATGTAGGTAAGATTATTTAACTGGGACTGGAGAGATGGCCTAGCAGTTAAGAGCGCCGACCGCTCTTACAGAGGACCTGGGTTCGATCCCCAGCCCCACATGGCGGCCGAGAACCGTCTGAAACTCCAGTTCTGGGAGAACTCCAGTTCCAGGGGAATCAAACACCCTCTTCTGACCTCCATAGCATTGCACAACACGGGTGCACAAACTTGCATGCAGACAGTACATTCATACACATACAGAAATAAATAAAATTTTAAAAAATTAAAAAAAAAGATTATTTAACTGACAATTTCCTAAGGCAGATTTTATAATCCAAAATATGAGATAGCCTTACATTTTCACCAAAGGGGATGAAACTTTTAGTTTAATTTGCTTACTCTACAATAAATATTTCAGGTATCAACAAACAGGCTTAACAACTCAATTATTGATTAGATTAGGTTATAAGAAGTCTCAAGAGGAAATTATATTAATCAAAAAATTAATCTGTGGAAAGTGAAAATTGAAACGATTTAAATTATTTTACTAAAACAATAGATTCCTTGCACCAAAATCTAATCAGATAATTTAATTGAGGGAAAAAGTAGATCAATTGGTCTCATAAAAAAAAAAAAAATCCTGAGATCATCAGTTAAGAGAATCTTCTGTTCTTTAGGTGACCTGAGCTTGATCCTCAGCACACCTGCTCCAGAGGGAACCCACCGCTCCTTCTTCAAGGGCACCCACACTTACCTGCACATACTCACAAGCAGACGCACACTTAGCTAATAAACTGAATAAACTTAAATACTTCAAAATGTAGAAAATACATTCATTATCATTTAAAAATACTTTATACACTAAGACTTGTGATGCAAGTCAGATTAAAATACAATAAACTTAAAAACAGTACAATTTCTCCCCCAAAATTAAAAAAAAAATGAAAAATCATCTGCTCCTCCTACCAGTTGCATAGAATCATTTATTGCCAGGCATGGTGACACACACCTTTAATCCCAGCACTCAAGAGGCAGAGGTAGGGGGATATCTGTGAGTTCAAGGCTAGCCTGGTCTACATATTGAGCTCCAGGAGAGCTGGGGCTACAGGGAGACCCCATGTCAAAAGACCAAAAAAAGAAAAAAAAAACACAATAGAAATCATTTTTTAAACATCCACCTAGCAAATTAAAGAGATTCTTTTTAAATGAGTAGACACACTCACAAAACAAAACAATGAAAGATTCATATTTAAAGGTTAAATAGTAAAAGTACTTTTCTGTGAATAGTCCAACAGGAAGGGTGTTAATTAACATTGCATTACAGATATATTTAAGGAGGAAATGAGTAGTACTTAGAATAGGGATGTTTTGGAAGGTAAAGTTGAATACATGAAAAATAAAAATGTCTTCTAAATAATAAAGGAATATGGCAATGTCATTAACTATAATATTCTTTATCATTAAGATTTTGCTTCCATTCGCTAGCTACAATGATTAGGGAATATTCAAACAATACAATAAAATACACATATTTGATGGGAAGTAATAAATTGAAGACTATGTGCAATCTCTACTCAGAACATTTTGTTAGCATTATTGGGAAAGATATAAGGCGCAACTACTGCATTCAACTGAAGAGAATAATTGTCCATCCTCTGAATACATGAGTAAGCAACAATTCAGCAGGATGGAGTAGGACTTGATGAGCCCCTCTTTTGCCTTTGATTGGCTATGTACAACTGCAGTATAGTTCTGGCTCAGTGCAGACAACCACCCCTGCTGTGAGACCATGATTGCAAAAGGTGTGTCATGCCCAGAAGACAACATTTATCAGACTATCTGATTTCTCTTATGTTCTTTTTCAAGTCTTCTTCTGTGATTGCCTTTTAAGCTTAAGGGAAGTGGTATAAATGTCCTGTCTATGGCTTAATACTCTGCAGTCTCTCATCTCCCGACTTTTGGCAGCCATGAATGCATTTCTGCATATACCACCATTAATTAATTGGACAGAGAAGCTCCTCTGATTGAGGTTAAGAGCAACATTTGTCTACAGGTATCAGTATACATTTAGGCCATTGGCATTATTATAATTTAGCTTAACAATGGTAATGAGTTCTGTCCCAGAACAAAAGACATTCACAGTTATAGATTTTTCACCATTTTTACAGTACCAGATATGAATTCCTCCTTTACAGTAGGGAGGGAATCTTCAATGATACATCTGACAGAGCATTAATGTCCAGAATATATAGACTACTCAAAAAACAAAGAAAATGACCTACTCAAAAGATCTAGAGCTGAACAGAGACTTCACAAGTGCAGAATTAAAGATGACTGAGAAACATCTTAAAAAGTGTTCAACATCATTAATAATTAATGGATGCAAATTAAAACCACTCTCAGATATCATCACACTCTGATACAACTGGCTAAGATCAAGAAAACAAAAGACACCAAATGCTGGAGAGTTTGGGGAAAAAGGGGAAGACTCATTTACTGCTGGTGGGAATGTAAACTTGAGTGACCATTATGGAAAGCAGTGTGGACAGCCCTTAAAAGACTTGAAGTTAGCCTACCACCTGACCCAATCATACCACTCCTGGATATATACCCACAAGACTCATCCTACTGCAAAGATCCATGCACATCCATATTTATTGCAGTTCTCTTCACAATGGCGAAGAGCTGGAACCAACCCAAATACCCCCCAACAGACGAGTGGATGACAAAAATGTGGTACATCTACACAATGGAGTAGTATTCAGTAGTAAGGAAAAAATGACATCATGAACTTTGCAGGTAAATGGATGGAGCTCAAAACCATTATGCTAAGTGAAGTAACATAGTCCCAAATTGTTTTCCCCATTTGTGGGTGCTAGTACCAGATCGCCAGTTGAAAGGCAAGCTGAATAACATTATTTTTATGTTTCTTTTTATCTGAAAGCAACTATGTTGTTATAATGTAAATCTCTTAACAGGCTCTGGAATTGACCCACCACTAATTTTCAGACTCTGTAATTACTGTATATGGGTGGAACATATGTATTCATATTTTAGAGTAACATAAAATTAAAGGAGGAAAATGTGAATTCCTAAACAAACAAACAAAAAGACTGAGAGAAAGATGCAGGACATTTATGGGAGAATGCATGATCTGGGGTGAGGTGGGGGAAAGGGACAAGGGAATATGTCTAAACTGAACTAGAAAATGATGTCTTAAATACATAAAGCATCGATAAAAATTATTTTACAAAGAATTTATGAATCCTCATGTGTTGTAAATTGATTTAAGGCTACAAACCAAATAGGTACAAGATTTGAATACATTTGAATGGTCAACAATAAATAAGAGTGTAAATTAACAAAATTGCATTAGTTATACCAGAGATGCCTTTAAAGGAGTATCTAGTCAGCTGGATAACACCAGCCAATGAATTGGAAGAGCGGGATTACACTTGATATGATACTAACAAAAAGCAATGGTTATTCTGTTATTCTATTTGGGAGATGTTATAATTTATTCTCAAGAATACAGTTCTTAGAGGAAGAATTACCAAGGTCTTCGGGGACTAATTATTTTTTTGAAAGATTTAAAGCAAAATTAAGGAGTCAACTACCATTTCCCTGCTGTGGTGGTTTGAATGAGTATAACCCCCCCCCCCAGGTTACTAGTATACAGACATTTTGTCCCCAGTAAGTGGCGCTGTTTGGGGAGTTCTTAGAAGGTCTAGCCATGCTGGAGGAAGTATATCACTCTCCAGGGGCAGGGGCTTAGTGAGTTCAACAAGCCTTGCAGGCTCCACTTGCTCTCACTTGGCTTCCTGTGCTCATTGGAAGATGTGAATCTTGGCTTTATGCTCCAGCCTGGCCACCATGCCTCCCCACCACAATGGACTTTAATTCCCTGGAACTGTCAATCGTAAGCTCAAATAAACTCTTCCTTTTATAAATTCCCTTGGTCATGGTGGATTTATCACAGCAACAGGAAAAGTGACTAATACACTTGCCCTTCATGAAAAATGTACTGCAATGTGAAAGGCCTTCTGAGTTTAAGGTTAAGAGCACCGACTGGTCTTGCAGAGGACCCGGGTTCGATCCCCAGCACCCACATGGTGGCTGAGAAGCATCTTTGACTCCAATTCCAGGGGAATCCGATACCCTCTTCTGACCTCCGCGGCACTGCACTGACACGGGTGCACAAACCTACATGTAGACAGTACATTCATACACGTACAAAATAAAAATAAAAATTAGGATTCCTAATTTTATTTGGTTGCTGTTTAATTCCATGTGATAGAGGTTTGACCCAAAGGTGTGCTGGGTCAGCTCCTACCAAACAGGCACTCCCTTTCTGTAACAGATTTTGTTTATAAGATGCGATAGGGAGGGGGTGAATGGCATCTCAATATGTTTACAGAAAAGTCTGTACAAAAACAGAGGGATGGAATCATAGGAAATAGAGACAAAATGTACAGTCTTTTCAATGGAAGTTTTATCTTTACACTACAAAATAGAGGTTTCAGGATGCTGCCACAATCTGCATTTCCTTTTCCTCCAGGCTGCTCTTCCCAGCAGGGTTCTGTTGACTCTCAAGGACTTTGAAATGAATGAACTCACAGGCTAACATTCAACTTAGATCAAAATATGTGGCCCAGGCTGCATCCTGCTCTCAGTAGCTGCCTTTTGCTCATCAGCCGCACCATGGTTTTAGCCAACCATGTAAAAACATAAATGTAAGAAATGAGATGTTTTCTATGAAAAAACATTTTACAATTATATTTGTCTTTCTCTTTGATAGACTTATTATTGAATTACTATCTATCCTTATGCTATTTGTTTCTTAAAATGCCAGTTATAACTTGTAGCATTATAGTTTATTTTCCCACCCTTGGCCCCTAAGCCAAGATGATGTTCTTTGACCCTAAGAGGGCTCAAGCATCAGAGAAGGGATTGTGGTAAAGGCTTTCCCTGAGCAAAGAAAAGACAATGTGGCATAATCAGTGTCTATGTGTGCATGTCTTGCCTTTCATAATCCTGACCATAGAACACCCAATCATAATGTATATGACCATACAGGAGAGACAGAAGGACTATAATGTAAAGGGGAACTAATGTAGGGTATATAAGAGAGCCTGGTTTCACTCAAGGCTCACTAATAAACAATAAACAATGCTTCTTTGCTGTCCCATTTCTCTCTATGAACATCTTTTTATATATTATATATATATATATATATAAAATATATATATATATGATATATTATATATATATAAATATATATATATATATTATATATTATATATATAATTTAGGTCTTTGGAAAAATATTTTAATGTATAGTTCCAAGGAAAATAAATCCTTAATTGAGCATTTTCCTCAAAGCTTCTAATTTGTGAAAGATAGGTAGAAGGAGTTTCCTGCCCCCAGAAAGGAACAGTACACAAGAGCTGCTGGAAATACAATCCAAAGGATCTAAGGTCCAGCCCAAACTGGCAGCTGAACATGACAGTGTGATCCACATCATACTGGTTTTTGGAGACATGGAAATATGTATGATTGAGAGGTTGTCCTGGATTCTTCTGCCATGGTTTCAGGGAGCTGCTAGACCCAGGCAACATGTGGCAGAGTTGGAATCCCTGAGAGAAGAAAGACCTAGAGAGTCCAGGAGGCCATGAAAGGCCACCGTGTGGAGCTGTGGAAGTGAAGCCTGCGTGAGGTGGAGCCTCCAAGATACGTGAGATGTCAGAGCCTTTACACATGTGCCAAGGAGAGCTGTATACGTGGAGTTGAATCAGCTTAAAATACTGCATTTTTCAGGCAGGCAAGTTGGAGACTAAGCCCTAAATCCTCTGAATCTAAAGCCCAAGTTACAAGACATTGAAATGAAGGATTTGGTGTTTGGCCAACTAGATGTTAGTCTTGCCTTGGTCTAATCTTTTATCACTATGTTCCCATTTCTCCTTTAGGGAATGGTAATATATATTATGTGCCACTGTATGTTTGAAATATGTATTTTTTATTGCACAGGTTGTACATTGGTCACAGTTAAACAATTGCCTTGAGCTTCCTAACAGCTTTAGTTCTGAACAGTGTTGAGACTGTTAAAAAGTCTGGATTTTAAAAGTTGGACTAAATCAATTTGTATTATGAGATGTTAATGACGCTAAGCAGGTCTAGGGCAGAGTGTTGCTGTTTAAACTAGAAATGACCTCCATAAGCTCATGTACTTGAACATCTGGTATCTAGTTGGTGGCAATGTTTGGAAAATTTATGTGGGCTTGCTGGAGAAAGTACATCGCTGGTGGTGGCTTTTGTGAACAAGGACCTGATCAGCCAGCTTTCTGATCCTGCTGTTCCATGCAATGGCCTTGCTATCATTATGGGTTCTAACACTCTGAAACCGTGAGCCAATAAAACTCTTCCATTAGCTCATTCTGATCATGGTATTTTATCACAGTGCTGTGTAGCAGTTTCCTCTGAACTAAGACATTTCATTTTGGGAGGAAACTCATGAAGATATTATGTTCTAAGGCGAACATTAGGGAAGATGTAGGGAGTTCCTTAACACAGGCTCACAATAGTGAGATGAATCAACAGGATGTTCTAAAAGGTGTTGAGTTTTTTCTTTTCTTTTCTTTTCTTTTTTTTCCTACAGGTAAGCTTGTAAATCTCAGGATGTAAAGAAGTCAATAGCTTCAGGAAGCCCATGAAACTGACCTGATTTACTAAACCCCTCTCTCCTTAAGCAGGTATAAGTTATGAGAACTTCTATGAGACACTCAGAGACAAGATGAGATGCCTTTACCAGGCTCAGACCAGTGAAGAAACCTGGGAGAAGCAGAGATCAGCGAGGTGAACAGAAGAAGCGAATAGACTCAGAGCTGCCTGGGAGAGCCTCAGACCAACTGAGCAGCCAGGAAGAGGCATTCTGATGTGTTAAGCTGCCAGAAAGTTGTGCAGTTCACTGCAGGTTTCCCAGCTTTTGTGGCCTTGGGATGAAAATGCCTTTGAGTGATTTTGGCTGTTTTTATTAACCTCAAAATTTCTATAAGTAACCTTAATATAACTAACTGATGCAGCAAGTTGGATATTTGTGGTATCCTTACTTAAGTGTGTAATTCATTTCTTATCTGGAGTGAGAAGATATTCCTTCATGTCTCACCTGGAATAGTGTCACACAACAAGAAGTCAGGAAGTAACTGAAAAGTAACTTGCCTGTCCCACTATCGCAACATATCTTGCCAGGCCAGTTGTTACTGCTGCTCATGAATTCACTGATGGATAAGGTTAATGATTAATTTTCTCCTCTGGTATAGCATGCACAGCACCTGTCTGCACCATTAAAACAAACAAGTTGGTCGAGATGAAGCTTTGATGCCAGTATGATTTAGCCTTGTTTATTCTACAACTCATGTATGAGGTGCCTTGAGCAATAGGGTCTTAACTGTCAAGTGCCAGTGGGTAAATGTCTCAGTTACTTTTCTATTCTGTGATAATACATTATGAGCAAGGGAGATTCAAGGAAGAAGAGTTTACTTGAGCTCATAGTCCCAGAGTAATGAGAGTCCATCATGGTGGGGAGCATGGTGGAAGGAGCAGGAGCAGAATGCAGAGGCTCCAATGTTCAAGCAGGCATGGAAGAAGAGAGAGACTGGAAATCTGGCAAGGCTTAAGAACTCTCAAAGCCAGCCCCAATGACATGATTGCCCCACATGACCACACCTCCTTAAGCTTCCCAATACAGTGCCACCAACTGGGGACACAGTGTCCAAATATTGAAACATAGAGGGGACATTCTCATTCAAACCACTACGTTTCACTCACTGGCCCCCATAGGCTCATGACCATATAAAAAAGCAAAATGCATTTAGTCCTCTTTCAAAAGTCCCCATAGTCTTTATAAGTCTCAATATTTTTCAAAAGTCCAGAGACCAAAGTCTATTCAGAGACTCAAGCCAATCTCTTAATTGCAAGCCCCTGTAAAATCAAAAGACAAATTACATACTTCCAAAATACAATGGACCTGAATACACATTCCCATTCAAAAAGGGAGGGACACAGACATATGTACTAAGAACCTACCTAGACCAGAACAGGACCAACCACTCCCTAAGTGGATTTAATGTCTGCTTCATAAGACAGAATCCATAACTGTCATTTATATCAGGTCTAGGAATCTGTGGTTAAACAGATTAGGGAAGCCTAATATTGTCATTCTCCTAAATAGATATAGTATCAAACTAACACCAAATGGATTACTGTTATATCCATAGATCAATGCAACTGTTCAGAGAAGCTTCCTTATGCAACAGATGGTGATTAAAACAGAGTCCCACAACTGTCCAACATGCAGGGAATAAGAGGCTGCACAGTGCTTATCACTGAATAGGACCCCTCTCTCAAATTCCTGCCTCCAAAAGCTCAGGGACCATTGTGGAAGTCAGAGCAAGATTGTAAGAGCTAGAGGTGGTGGACAAACACAAGGAAACTGACTTCCAGGCAGCGAGGAAGTTACATGTATGAACTCTGAGAAATAGTTACATCATGAGCAAGCCCTCATCGACTCCAGCCAAACAAAATCCCAATCTAGATATGGGGAAGTGGGCAACAGTCCACAACCTTAGTCAAGCAGTTATTAGCAGTTTAATATTTCTGGGTGAGGGAGAGTTGATCTTCTCTAAGGAAGGGACTCTATGTGGGCTGACTAGATTCCAGTGGATGAGCTTGCACAGAGGGACATCTGGGTACTTGTCTGAATAGGCTTTAACGTATATGACAGAATGGATGAAGTCCAATGGGTTAGGCAATGGGGGCTGTGAATGTGGATAGGGTCTAAATATATTTAAGGTATATGAAATGTACAAAAGTTCAATAAAATTGTACTTTCAGAAAAGGAATAAAGGAAACCCAAGCTAAGGAACTGTTAGAAAAACTGATGGTTGTTAGGAAGGGGAAGTCACTCTCAGTTAAAGGTGATGCTCTTTGTAGGCTGACCACACTGTAGTGTATGGACCCATAGCAGAAAGCATTTGGGCTCTCAAGTTTGATTCTATGATAGAGTACATGAACTTCAGGGAGATACTGGGGGTTGCAGACAAGTAAGGGGATCAAATGTCATCAAAATATATGAAATTCACAGAAATACACAAATTAGAACGAAGAGTAACTGATACAGTACAATCAACATTTTGTGGTGTTCACTTATGTTTTCTTTTAAAATGTGCTACTACATTTGATTTAATGTCTTTGAGCCAATAACGTCTTTGATGCAATGGATTGTAAGGCTCTGGGCTGTATATTCCACATGTAGAAATATCCCTTAAAATATTTCCTTATCATGTTGACTTATATCATATTCATTTCACCTTATTCATTATTTCAACAATATTTACAGGTTGCTGTTCAATGATTAAGTGGCTATGATGTAAAAAAATGTATACCTGATTTATTAGTCCAAACCTGCAATTACATAAAAATTAATGGCTCTTAACATTCTCCTAAAGCACTTAAACTATAATACGGAGCAGGATGATCAATGTTTACAAATTCCCATTACAATATTAATGTTTAGCTATTGTGGAAGACTGGATTTTGATGGGGACTATAAATATTGAGATCATTTGCATTAGATTTCCTTGGTTTGTACGGACATGAGAACACTCTTTATTTAAAAAGTTCAACCTTTTAATAGGTACTTTAAATTGCCAATAAGGTCCATGCCTGTTCTCTTACTTAATTTCTGTGCCATTTTTTCCATTCTATCTACTCCACAAATACTTCTAACACCTTAGGTTCCAGAACATTTGTTTTTATTTTATCGTCCCATATTACAATTCATTTTGACCTTTCTTTGCAGTATTCCCACCCCCCTAATTCAGTCTCTGCATATGTTTCCTCTCTTATTCAACTAGGCAAAACTAATTCCATTACTAGCTCAATGGTTATTCTGTGATTAAGTATATGAAACCATAGCAAATGATTACCAACTATTGTTGGTTCATGAACAGGTGTAAAGCAAAATGACTGAATAAACTTAACATTAGAATATTGGAAAATTTGCTCTCCGGGGCTGTAGGGATCGTTAAGTTGTTAAGAGGACTGGCTGTTCTTGCAAGGGTCCCATATTCAGTTCCCGGACCCATGTGGCTGCTAACTGTCCGTCTCCAGTTCCATGGGATATATCACCCTCTGCCAGCATTGCACAGCATGGGTGTACTTACATATATGTTGACAAAGAACCCTTACACATTAAATAAAATAATACATAAAATATTTTAAAGTAGATTTTGCTCTTTATATACTTCATTCATTTCTAAAACAGATGTCAACGAAGAACCACAACGCGCTATCTGCCACCAGTGGCCATTTGTGACAAAGAATGCAAAACAACTCACTCTGAATATCTAAGCCAGGAGAACCATGTGAAAGTGAAGTCAGAGCCCCAGTACAAAGCCCTGTAGCACTTTTAATTTCAGACTGATTGTTCTGTTGGACACATTTTCTTATCATTTAATTGGTTTGAGTTTAGAGTCTATAGACATTTTAAAGTCATTGCAGTGAAATAATTCAATTTCTACTTTCCAGAGTTTGGATTTAACCACTAGGTATGATATTCGGCTACACAGTCATAGTTATTTGGAAATACTTAAAACAGTTTTATGTATAAACATATTAAAATCAAATTTATCTAAATTTCACCCATCATCAATGGGTATCAGCTGAGTTTACATACTATCTAGTAACAAAAATGATCAAAATTCATTTATCAAGATGTCTCTCTCTCCATCTCTCATATCCAATTGCTAGTTATCAACTTCCACCTTAGCAGTTAATTACAACCAAGCCTCTACTGCCACATGACTAGTTGGTAGTGCTTGGTTCTTGGAATGCAAACATATTCTTTCAAGCATGTCAAAATTCCAAACTCCAAGAATTAAAAAATAACAATGACATTAGGTTGGTATTCAAGAACTTCAACTTCTGGTTCCTGCAGAATCTACCTTGGTTCTTCTCTAGGGTTGATTCCAGATATTTTTGAATTTATTACAGTCCTTATATTTTCTGCTTTGAACATGTTCTGTCCCTTCCCCTATCCAAAGAACAAAAACCTTCTTCTACAATGCCTCTGCTTCCACTTCTCCATCCCTCAGTTACATTTTAATAGACTCCAATTTCATCTCCCGTTAGCAATTTGAATATATCAAAACTATAGCATTTGCCCTTTCATGCAATTTATTTTTAGCATTTTTACTAGCTGCATGATTAGTAAAGATAATATTAAAGATAATATAAGACCTAAGTCTTATTCATGTATTCTTTAACTTCCACAATGTATGATTAAAAGAGTATGCTAAATGATTATTGACTGAATGGATTACTACTATATTATTTCTCTAAGAAAATGGAGGAAAAACATTCCTAATTAATGGCTTATTACTTTTGAAATTTAATTTTTGTTAAAAGTATTTTTCCTTTGTCTCATAAGAAAAAATGGATGTTTTGCCATCTCCTTCTTTAATTGTGTCTGATTCAATTTTTAGAGAATGATTGTTATTATAGAATATTTCTAGTCTATATAAAAATATAGAATATTTTTAGCTACTGCTTAAAACCTTGGAATTGGAGAGTTTAGAATGATTTATATCAATCTGTCAAACATTGGATAAGGATCTTTGTGCTATCCAATCAAAGACCACTTTATTGCTAGTACCATGTTCTTCCAAGGCTGGGGAGAGCTTACCTTCCTAAGTCTGCTGGAAAAGAACCTGTCACGTTACCTTCCCAAGTCGGCTGGAGAAGAACCAGTGCATAAGAATCACAGATATCTCTTTAGAAGGAAATTGATTTTTTTCAATGAATTCCAAGGCCTTTGAAGTGTAATGTTAAACCATAAAGTCTAGCAATAGAGAGCAAGAAGACATCAGCTCTTTAGAATTGTTGTAAGGACAGTATATTAAATATTTTTCTCACATAAAAATATGGAATATAGAAAATACTGTGAAAGTAGCTCAGATTCATTTGAGTCAAGTGGAAATAGATAGCATTATGTTCCTTCATATGGTGTGCAAAGCAAACCGATAACATAAAATAATTGAATTATAAGTAGACAATATATAAGCAATATTTATTGCTTATTAGAACATTATGTTTTTACATAATATGCTATGTAATTTGAATATTTACTACTATACTCTCACAAATAAATTCATAGCAGATTCATTTAAAAGATGATAAAATTGAATTCTGATAATTCAAGCAATATATAAAAAATAATGACATAAGATATTAAATTCTTGACATTAAACCAAATTAATAATCAAACCTAATTTTAAAATATTGCACCCCTAAATAGTATACTGATATTTTTATGTCGTTAAATATTTTAGTGAAGCCAAATATAGTATCTATATATTAGGAATAGAACTTCTTATTTCTGGAATTCAATACATCACCAGTAGGAATGACACCTCTTCTTGAGGCCTAAGATACAAAGTGTGACCACTGTAGCTTGCCACATTTTCAAAATTGTTAAAACTTATCTGCTAGAAATATATAATTATTCTTGAGTAACTAAGAAAAGGCTAATACTCAACCTTGCAGTGTATCATTTTTTAACATAAATGAACCAAGAATTATATATGTCCTTAATATGAAAATATTTTAGTTATTTTACATTACAGAATGTTTTTCATTTTTATTGAATTTTTGCAAACTTCATACAATATGTTTTACCTCTTCACCTATCTGCCCCAGCATGATATCATGCACATGGAGACACAGAAACAACACACATGCATGTATTTACACACACACACACACACACACACACACACACTATAATTATTAGATACCTTATATTATATATAATATATCTTATATATATATATATACATGCACATACATACATACCTATCAAGTCAAATTAGTGGCCTGCAAATGCTATTTTGTATGGGTCCATCCATTCACTAGAGTCTGCTTCATTTATCCAGCTCATAGCATTAGTGAAATGTGAATTACCCTCTCCCAACAGCTATTGATTACCAATAGTTCCTCAGTTAGGATTGGCAATTCTTCCCCACTTCCACATCAATGCTAGGATTTTGTCTGGTTTGAGCTTGCATGGGATTTCTGCATACTGTCCAATGCCGTGAGTTCATAGAACTAATTTCCCAGCTGTAAAGAAAACTCCTTCCTTGTGGCTGTCGACAGCCTCTGGCTCTTAAAATCATTCTTACTGATTTCCAATGATGAGATTTGCTGAATAACTGCTTAAGGTGTTTGGTTCAATGATTTATAACTAAAATATCTGTGTTAAATGAATTCCCAAACACTAAAACAAAGATAATTTAACACTTTAAATGAGTCAGTTTCTATTTGTATTAGATAGATTTTCCAACTAATTCCATCAGCAATAGATATTTGCAGGCACATTTTGCAAATATCTTTATTAACTACAGGAACAAAAATATTGTTATTTGCCTCCTTTATGAAATCCATGACCAGGATGCAAGTATGTGGTCCCAGTATAATGCTCACCTTTCTTTGGATAAAATGAAAAGATAAAGAAAAGTAGCTCTTTATTTACTCTCCTTAAGTCATCATCCAAAACTAAAGTTATAGTAATAACACTTTACAACATCTTAATATAGTACAAAATATTCATTTTCTGAAATAACCTGAAACAATGCTATTCAATGACTATAGAATTTGTGAAGTATGTACATGGATTTTTTTCTTTTAATGGATATATTATTTCTTTTTTGTTTTCCTTAATTTTTATTGAGACTTTGTACATTTCATACAATATTACTCTTTATTTTTTTTTTTGGTATTTTTGAGATATGGTCTCCCTTTAGTCCCAGCTGGCCTGGAGCTTGCTCTGTAGACCAGGATGGCATTGAGCTCACAGTGATCAGCCTGCCTCTGCCTCCTGAGTGCTGGGATTAAAGGCATGTTCCACCAGGCCAGGCCATACATTTCTTAATCAAATTTAGACCTGTTCCCCATCCATTCCCCCCCTCACCAGAGTTCAAATAAAAGTATATTTAGATAAAATCTTGTAATGTAATGAGCATATAATCATATTTGCAAAAAGTAACATTTAGAGTAAACATATGGTATGTGGATAGTTCTTTCGGAAGCTTAGAAATGAAGTCCTCAACATGTAGACTTGTCTGTGGAACATTCTTATGTTGGATTAGATATTTGGTGGAATTTTTCCCTATTGCATGTCTAAAGATTTAGTACTTGTAGTTTATTACTCTAAACTGAAACATTATGAATTTAAGCATATATTCTAAATTCTAGTAAAAGATGCATGATGAGCACAGATGTTCATCTAAAAGTGGTATATGCCATATTTTATCTGCTATTTACAAATAAAGCATAATTTTTCACAAAAGATATATAGCACAAATTATTTACAATTCTAATTAAATGACATGAAAAATTTAAAAGAGAGGAATGACTCGTGAAGGTAGCTTTCAAATATTATACATCTGGATTTGAAGCCAAATCTCTCTGGCCTCAATTCTTCTATTGAGGAAAGCAATTCATTCTATGAGAATTTCATACAGTGTGTTTGGATTGTATTTACACCACCTCCAGTATCAGTAATGATAACCCAGCAGGGAGGTGTAAGGCAACATAAGTTCCTCCCTGATTTGTGATTGACAGTGGATAGCCATAGTCTTGTATAAAGCTGTTGTATCTAACACAGCTATTTTGAAGACTGAAACACAGAAGACTGATTCACTATATCTTCTGGATTTTGTAGTCTTCTCTTTTATAACTTTAATTTTGAAAATTTTATACATGAGTATATTATTTGCATTATTTCCATCCCTCCCATTTTCTTCCAACTCTTCCCATACCCCTCACTCTTTTTAATTCCTTGTCTTCTCTTTATTTTACATACATACAGATGCACACGTACACACACACACACACACACACACACACACACGCACACAAGCTGCCCAGTGGGTGTTACATAACTTCTCACAGAGCTAATGTCTGTAGAAAATCAATAATCTCTCAATCAGCGATAATGATTACACATTCTCAATCAATGTCTAATTTTTCTTTACTTTCCTGACTAGGTCAGTTCCTGGTGATTTAAGATTGGGAGGAAAATACTTCTATTTCTATTTTGGCTTCCTATGAAATGATTTTTTTGTTCACAATTACATAAAACAGTTATAATTTTCCTGAAGGAGTTATGGAATTTTTACTAGATTTTTCACTTCAGAAGAATTTATGTGTCTGTCTATAATTTTGTGATTACATTTTATTAAAGTCAGTCAACCAGGCCACAGAAGATAATGCAGTAAAATAGAATTCATCTCATGGTATAAGGCAAAGTGTGTAGCCTAAAGGCCACATTAACATATCTTCAGTTTTCTTACCTGTTAAGAGGGATGAAGTTACAAACTTCCATAGTAGCGTTTATTAATCATTATAGAAAACATTGGTAATAGCAGCAGAAAATATTTATTTTCACAATAATTAAAATTTATAGGTAACATGATTAGTGATACAGATATGAATCCTTTACTGCTACTGAATTACAAGGAGTTTTTAATTAGTAGTAAATTAATAGAACAGAATTGTCCTATAATATATCAATGCATGATCAAGGTGAATATATTTTATATTGAAGACTTTGATTCATCATCATTGTACATTTACTTTCAGTAACATAAAAACTAATATGGTTAGTAAGTTGGGATTGAAGAAATATAGATAGGTTTAATCTTAGCATTTTTGAAATGTGAACATGATTATTTACCAGATCCAACTTTAACAAGGAGATCCTTGGACAGCATTGAGGCAAGCTTAGGAAACAGTTTAGTGGTCTGGAAACCCCCTCTGGTTTGGGGTATGTAGGACCCCCTCCTGGAAGCCTAATTTATTTACTACACCTGTATCTCACCTATACAAAGCTCTCTCCAAACAATGCACCTAGAATATTCACACGTCCTAGATTCCTAACCTAGGATGGGCTCCATGGATTCCCATCTATGAGAAATGCCTTTGCTAGCAACCCAAAATTTCAAGTATATCTCCTACATATATGTGTATGAAGAACAGCCTGAGCTATTTTGAGTGCATGGCTGATAAGGTAAAATTGTAACCTCTACTAATCTTTATAAGAAAATTACCAGCCAGGCGTGGTGGCACATGCCTTTAATCCTAGCTCTCAGGAGACAGAGGCAGGAGGATCTTTGCGAGTATAAGGCCAGCCTGGTCTACAGAGTGAGTTCCAGGACAGCTGAGGCTACAGGGAGACCCTGTCTCAAAAAGATAAATAAATAAATAAATAAATAAATAAATAAATAAATAAATAAATAAATAAGATTTGGGGGCTGGAGAGATGGCCTAGCGGTTAAGAGCACCGACTGCTCTTGCAGAGGATCTGGGTTCGATCCCCAGCACCCACATGGCGGCTGAGAACCGTCTTTAACTCCAGCTCCAGGAGAATCCAACACCCTCTTCTGACCTCCGCGGCAATGGACAACATGGGTGCACAGACCTGCATGCAGATAGTACATTCATACAAATGAAAAATAATAAATAAATTAGTTAATTAAAAAAAAGAAAATTACCTATTTACCAATTTATAGCTATGCACATTTGGACATAATTATGATTAAAATGAGATTCATTTTGGAAAGTGGAATTCACAACAGAGAAATAGTTATATAACCTAATCTATCAATAAAGATAACCACTCAGGCCCTTAGTAATCATCTCTTCCTCCCTTTCAGTCCTATGCAAATAGAGCCCCAGCTGTTGTCTGGGACATTTGAATATCCTCACTCACTTGACCTGCCCTCTATCTTGACAGTGGATTTGAACCCTCTTTAACCTATACTCTCTCTTACTACAAATACAAGTCTCTTGCTTCTTTGGCAACTCTGTGTGAGCCCTAATTTTTAATTCTTTGGCTAAGGGAACAAGAACCTGGAAACACTTGGCTCAAATTTTGACCAATTGTAAAATTTACTTTGTATTTGGGAAGAATAATGATAATTATATTGCAAATCATGCATAAAGTTAAATATAAGAAAAATGACCTCTAACAATACAATAAAATTACTTTATTTTATTAAAGTATTTAAAATTAGTGCTTTAATGTTAATGAACTAATAAGTCATTGTAGGTTTTGAGGCTCTAATAAGAATACTTATGGATTTCAACCAGTGTGTTAATTGCAAAGCTTTTTAAATGAGACAGCTATGTAGCAAGAACAGAAAGTCCTGATCAATAAAATAATAATGTGAGAATAAATTTCAGCCTTTTGTTTCAAGTTTATGAATTAGACATATGTTTTCAAGGAAGACCAGTTATGTGGAATCAATATTGTACCTTTTGGGATAGGAAACCTTTGGAAGACACTTGTCAATAACTACAATGAAATGCAAATGACTTCTAATGATGTTGCTGGCTGTGGCAGAGATCTCTGGAAATTCTTCTCATTGTTCATTCTTATTTTACACCTTCACAACTAGAAAATACATACTATAAAACAACTTCTTTTATATCTAGCTCTCTGTTCATGGTGTAATTATTTAACATCAGTGTCCTCACCTAAAGTACAAACATATAACCAATATTAAAGTTGCTGTAAATTTAAAGTGAAAAACTGAATACATAAGACTTATAAAGTTATACTCTGAAATTCTCTGGTTACAACTCTACCATAATTTTATAAATCTAGTTTGTATAACTGCATGCACTGGATATATTGATGATTAATTTGTCTCCAGGTAATGCAAATATTTTTTTTTCTAAAACCCTTTTACTCAGGGATGAGTGATGGCTCAGCAGTTAAAAGCACTGGATGTTCTTCCAGAGGACCAAGGTTCAGTTCCCAGAACCAACTTGGTGGTCAAAAGACTTCTCACAACTCCTGTTCCAGGAGATCTGATAACTCCTTCTTGCCTCTGCAGGCATTGCACAATATGCACGCACTTACATACATGTAGGCAAAGCATACACTCAAAAAATAAAAATAAATGAGTAATTTTTTTAAAAAATCATAACATGAGTAACTCCAATTTTTTCAATTGTGTGCTCCTTAATGAGTCCTGAGTTGCTCATGACCTCTTATGTTCACCACAATTTATCTTCTACTAACCTGAAAGTCATAACACTATTACTATCAAACTAAACAAAACAAAATGACAAAAAGACAGTTTTCAAAGCCATTGCATAATCCACCCTTTGAATACTTTTGCCTAATTATTCTACCTCAGCTCTGCCAACATGATAGAGCTCCCATGATCTAAACAATAGCAAAGATTTCACAGCATTCTAAAGATTTCTCACATTTATACTTTTTTACATAACTATTCAACCACACTTGGTTAGGATAGAAACAATATTATGTAATTTTCTTCATACTAATGTCGTTGTAGTGCTTTATGAGCTTTGTTTTAACTGGAATCTGGTAGGCTGTTCTACTGGACAATACAGTTGACAATCTACAAGGGTTCTGTATTTTATGGAAATAATGATCAGGTGGAATTACATAATAAAATATTTACACATGTTAACAAACTGTTATTATATGTTACTGTAAATTTCAAAATACCTCTCTCAATAAGATATTTAAAACAACATTCCATGAATAAGCCTCACCTTCTCCTTGTGTTTGAGACAGTGACATGTAGACTTGGCTGGCCTTAAACTTGCTATGTAACTGAGAATTTTCTTGAAGTCCTCACACTCTTGAATTTACCTCTATGATGGGATTAAGAGTATGTAGCATTGCATTAACCTGGCCTTCTTTCTTTAAATATGTTACAGTGTATCTGGGACCATACACTGAAGTTTTTTTTTTTTTCTATTTTCAAACAATATTAACATTTGCAACTACTTAAACATAGACTAACCAGTTACTCTTATCTACTCTATTAAAAGCATTCTTTTTTTTTTTTTCTCTGAATTTATAAATCATTCTCTGGCAAATGAAGATAATGGGCAAAAAGAACTGCCTATTGGAACATTGCCTTTTAATATCACATTTAAATGAATGTCCTAAATAAAACCTAGTCTTTCTATAAGTGAAATTTCTTAAAATTGTATTATCTATTTTTATTGTTCTAGCTTTCTTTCTTGCCCTCCTCTTGTCTCTGGGGACAAGGCATGCTCATGGTATGCTTTCATACATGCAAGCACAACACTCATAGACATAAAATAAAAGCAAGTGAGATCTTGGAGTTAGAGAGATGGCTCAGTGGTTAAAAGTCCTGATTATGCCTGCAGAAGACCCGACTTTTGTGCTAAGCATCCACATGGCAGCAAATGATCACCAGTTCCATGGGATCAGCTACCCTTTTCTTGCCTACACTTACATATATGGAGGTAAAAGACTCATATACATCAAAAAAATGCACAAATCAAAAACGTATTATAGTATATTTTATTTGTGTAAATGTGATTTTACAAGACAAGAAATATCCTCAAATATCTTAGAAAATTGACAAATTTTAAATATAATAGTACATTTACAATATATTTTAATAAAAATTTAACAATGTTTGCAAAAACATTTATAACTGATGGCTTAAAAAAAGTGATATATGGCCAATTACAGTGTTTTAAACTTGGCTTCATCTATGTTCAACACATCTTACTTCCATAATTTTGGGAAACATTAGTGTTTAAACTATGTCAGTTTAAAGTATGCCAATATCGACACTCAAATAAGAATTTTTAGAACAATTTTTATCACAAAGGATTCAAACTTAAACCAGATTCAGAAAAATCCCAATCTTCATCTTTGCAAATCATTTCAGTAAACCCAAGTAACTTGGAAGTAGATTGATTTCACTTTACTTTCAATATTGGCTTCTCTGTAATTTTTCAATGACTTCTTTGAATTGAATTGGAAATACACGAAAAGTTTACAAGCATTCACGATTATAAACGGAAAACAAAATAATGTTAAAAGAACAAATAGAAAACAGTTAAATTATTAAATAATTTTTGAACAGTATTATTCATGTGAAATATATAAAATACATTCTGGGAAATATATTTGTATAAGACTAGATTATGATCATTAAAATACACCTCTGATGAGCTTTAGGAGATAGATTATCTCAGTTTAAGTCATAAAAACTTTGGAGATTATATATACATATAAATACATATAAATATGAGTAAACAGACTTCTTAATTAAAATTAGTTGTAACTTACTTGGTATATGAAAATCATGGTGGAATCATATAGCAAAACATAACCTAACATTTTTGTGTGTGTGTGTTTCTAACATAGTTACTATAAATAAAATTAAATGATATATTGACTCTATATTAATATTCAAGCTATTGGATTATGCTTTTAAAATTATCATAAATATTAATTTCATGGAACAGACAGAATTTGTTAATGTTTAGCAGACCCAAAGCATAGGCAAAACCAAAACTAAATGAAAAAACATGTTTTAAAATTAAAAGTAACACAGACTGACTCTCAAGGTTTTCTTTTTGCTGTGCTTTGCTGACAAGCATGTGACTTTCTGAGTATGTAGGAAAGATGAGCACAGGTCTATTTTCCTGGATTTCATGCAAAGGTTAATGGTGAGGAATTCCATGCCTCTGGAATTGGGGCGAGAGCTTTGTGCACATTAACAAACTGGCCAGGGCTAGGTAGATGGCTCAGGGCGTAAACTTGCTTGTTTAAGCATCAGGACCTGAGTTGGAATGCCCAGACCCCTGAGAGGCCAAAAGGAAGCATGAATTCCTAATCCTAATGCTCTTAAGGTGCAGTGGGGAGCTAAAATAGAATCCCTAGAAGCTCAGGCACCAGCCACTCTGATGTAGACAGCACCAAACACAAGGGAGACTGTCTCAAAGAAAGTGGAAAGTGGAAACTGAGGCTTTTCTCTAGCCTACACATAAGCATCTTGGCTTCTATGGATACCTGAAACACACACACACACACACACACACACACACACACACCATAATAATCAAATAAGTAAATAATTTTCACTAAGTATTTTTACACTGAAGCCTCCCTGTGTGTTATATGTATGGCGAGTAAGGAGTGCCATACGATGAAGTCCCTCTTTCAATGTTTTTGCAACCCAAGATGCCCAGATATAAAGAGTTATATGGAAAATTATATATCCCACACTGTCAAAATGAGTGAACTAATTAATTAATGTTTTCTACGCACAATAAAACTGTAGCAGGTCTACATTTTATTTTAGCAGTAAGAGGCATTGTCTTAGCTTTTTCTTTTGTGTGGAGAGAGATTCCTACTTACAAACGTTGAAGTAAAGTTATCAGGATTCACATAAGACTCCAGAAAGTTCCATTACGAGTTCTATGGTTTTGGTTCACTTGCCAGAAAAAGGAAAGAAAATAAAGTAATAATAGAACTTTGAAATAAGATTTGGATTTATGAAAGAAACTAGCTTCGAGAAGGTCACAGATATCTCCTTGGTTCAGTAGAAGACTACAGCACAAATGGAAAAAAGAATAAATGTCATCACCATTCCTCCTGGTGAAAGATGACTCTTGACAGTATTTATGATTGACAAGTTTTGAGTGTTCTATGCTTCAAAACTTTTAAAATTGTCCCTGCATATTATTCTGTTTATAACAATTGTGTGCATAAAAATGGATATTTGAATTTATCACATAATTTGAAATAATTTATGTGTCTGCCTCCTTCCACTGTCCTCGCAATCAAGATTTGATTTATAGCCTACCAATAAATTATAAAATCAAGAGTGGTGAAGTTGAGACAGGCAATATGGTTCAGTAAGTAAAGGCACTTGCTGCTAAGTCTGAGAGCCTGAGTTTGATCTGCAGTACTGGCATGGTAAAAGCAAAGAACTGATTCACTCATGCAAGTTCTTTCTCTCTCTCTCTCTCTCTCTCTCTCTCTCTCTCTCTCTCTCTCTCTCTCACACACACACACATAAATAATAAACAAAATTGTGATTTTATGAAAATAATGTATGTATTTCCCTTTGGAAATTTTTAATTCTTTAGAATATTGTAATTTTGTACATAAACAAGTCCCACTTGTGAAATAATTGCATACAAATATTATAATGCATTGTATGTAAGAGAACTAGAATGTCAAGGAAAATGTGTTAATAAAAAGACACTCTAAAAGAGAGTAACTAGAAATAGTACACATTAGTTTTAAACCCAGCACTATATTAGGATTTTAAGATCTTCCTATCTTCCCTGTAACCAAGAAAGAATAATGTTTCTAGTTTTTAAACCTATTACTGTAGATCACTTCCAACATGCAATATCCTTTGTAAAGTTTATTTCATATAATTTTGTCTGATGCTGATAAAAGTTGGTTATTGATTTTGACTTTCTTTGACTCTCATCTATCTACAATGACAATGTCCTATCCTAATAGAAAAAGAGAATCAGATAAGCAGTTTGATACTGATACTGAGTATTGGAGACAATACACTGAGAAAACCCAAACGACAAGTTCTCTTCACTCCTTTGTCATTGATAAACAAAGCAGGCTTAGCTTCCAGGCATTAAATACTAGTGTAGTGTTCTAGTGTGAGTTGTCCATCAGAAAAGTTGTGTGATAAATGTGCCCATAATGTTCTATTCAATGGGAGGGAGTCATGTCTTAAGAGACCAAGAATCAAAGATATATAAATAGTTTCACAATTACAATTAAAGTATTTTAATACATTAGGACCTAAGGTATACTACCAAGACTCCTGTTTCTCAAACCCTGAGTTTATGACTTAAAATAGTAAACATTGCAACAATATATCTTTCTAATGCCATTTGGCAATATATACTTGACATTTTTTTTTTTTTTTGGTCTTTTTGAGATAAGGTCTCCCTGTAGACACAAGTGGTCTGGAACTCTCTATGTAGACCAGGGTAGTTTTGAACTCACAGAGATCCACCTATTTCTGCCTCCTGAGTGAGAAGTATAACCGACACTAAGAAAAGGCTGAATCAGTCCAAATTAAAAAGTAAATAAAGGTAGGCTTTTATTCCAGGAAATTCAGTCTCTCTCCCCCCCCCTCCCCCCCGGAATCCGAGGCCATCCTGAGAGGTGGGGAGAGGCTTTTATAGAGGGGAGAGGAGATGGTAACCTGTTGGAATATGGCCAATTTAACCAGGTCAGGGGTTCAGAACTGGAGGTGGGTCTCAGGTCTAGACATCTCATGGGAATCTGGCCTGACCAGAAAAGAAAGGAGGGTCTTTCCGGTCTACGCCATCTTGGCTTTCCCCCTAGCCTGACCTAGCACTCCAGACTCTTAGGGTATAGGAGGGCAATGACCCTGCTCTGGCTTCTTCCTACTGAGCTGGAATGTTGAAGGGAGGGAAAGTTAAGAGTAGGCAGGGTGTGGGCACAGGGATGTAGGGTCTTAAAGACCACTCTGGAGAGCTGGTTGTGTTCCTGCAAGAATCAGAGGAGACCCAGTGCTAAGATAGAAGGAGTCTCCTAATTGAGTTTTGGAGAGGCTCCTCTTACTGTTAGATGATCCTGGTTGGAGTACAGGGTCTAAACCTGGGCACTCCAGTTTCATCCATCCACATATCCTGGGCATGGACATCCCAGCAGTATGTCTAATCTGGCACAATGAAACAATAAGACAAAGGGCAACCAGGCAGGGGTGTCACAGAGTCTGGTACCTGAGGCAGCAGAAGGAGCAGAGGAAGGTTGAAAGCACAGAGGGCAAAAGCTATCATACCTGACCATTCAGACTTGTACTTGTGGGTCTCTGGAAAACCTGAGAATAGTGGGTCCCAGGTGTTTTATGGACCATCCATCCTGGGTTGGGCCTCTCTTGAGTCTGGACAAATGATACCAGTGTGGCTGGCCTAGAAGTTTGGCTGCTGATGGCATGGTAAGGGAGAGGTGGTTGATAGTGGGGTGGGAAAGAGGTCTTGTGGGGGTCTCCTTAGCTGCCTGGTACAAGGGTTCAGCCGTAAAAGCAAAATTAGGGATCCAGTGATGGAAGAAGCCCACCAATCCTAGAAAAGAGGATGTGGTCTGCTGTCTCTGGAGGCTGTAGGTCTCATATGGCATTGGCTCAATCTGACCTGAGAGCACTGGACCAGAGTCAAAGGAGAGATCTCAGGCCAAGGCTTGGCTGCAGCCCAGGTTTTAGGGTCCTACCATGTAAAAGCAAAAGGAAGTATGAAGACACAGTAAACAAGGCCAGGACAGTGAAATGGGAGACTGAGCTTTAAGGGTTAGAGTGGCCTGAACTAGATGGTAGGTGCCAGAGGGCTTACGAACTGGAAGAATGGGGGTGTTGCAGGGGTAGTTAGTGGAGATAGGAGGCCAGTGATGATAGGCTTGAGCTCATGGCTGTGGATTTCAGAAATAGGAAACAGGCCTGGAAGGAAAAGGGGTGGGGTCCTTGAGGCTTATTAGGACTGGTGGGTAGTAGGAGGTGATTACTGGAGTGAAAATATCCCAGATCTGAGGTTCCACAGGATCAGGAAGGGCAGGAGCTGCACAATCCAGGGTGGGGACCTGGGAGACTATCAGGGATAAAAGAAGGTGGGAGTCCAGAGAGGTGTGGGAAACAGAAACACGGAAGCCGCTGAGGATGGGTGAACAAAGGGGGTACTGGGCAGACAGACATGACTGAAAAAGAATGGATGAAAAAAGTGACCAGAGAGGACACAGGGGAGAGGTAGAGTCCTTTGGGGGAAAGAGGGAGTCCCATCAACTTCCATGACAGAAATTGATGAGGGAATTGGAGGCCCAGAGTGTGAGGTCAGTACAGAAAGGTAGCCCACCTGTCCAATAGGAAGGAGATGGACATACCCGCTACCTGAAGCATTAGCCTAGACTTGTTGAGGGGCAATGGGGTCTCTGAGTCCAGCTGGCATCAGTCCTCTGCCAGGCAAAGAAACTCAGAGGCGGAAGAGATTGGGGTGCTTGGGGTAATGGGGCTGGATCTCCATGGCTAGGCAAAGATAACAAGCTCTTGCCCAGGCACTCAGACTTCCAATGGCCAGGTTGCTGGCAGAGAGGGCATGACATGGTGGGTGGCCTGGGTGTTGGACAGTTTTTAGCCCAGTGACCCCCTTGGCCACACTTGAAACAGGCTCCTGGTGGAATAGACTTAGGCTGGGCCCCTGTGGGATGGAGCTTGATGGAGCCCCAGCTGTCCCTCTGCAGGAATGATGTTGGCCTCAGTGCAGCTACCAGGGCCTGGGCATGGAGCATAGCCTTTTGCTGTAATCAAGCCTCTCGGGAGGACTCAGCTGCCTCCTATCAGCCATTAAATACCTTAAATGCCAGGGCTGGAGAGGTGGTTCAGTGGTTAAGAGTGCTGACTGGTCTTGAAGAGGACCCAGGTTCAATTCCCAGAACCCACATGGCAGCTAAGAACCGTCTTTAACTCCAGTTCTAGGGGAATCTGATGTGCTCCTCTGACCTCTGTGGTATTGCATGACATGGGTGCACCAAACTGCATGCAGACAATACACTCATACACATAAAAAATAATAAATAAATACCTTAAAAAAGCCATTTTTCATCAAATCCTCCATAGGAGCGTGGGGGACTGTCCTACGCCTTTCCAATTCAATTTTTTCTGATATCTGGAAAAGAGTGAGAGATAAAGTGAGAAGCCAAGACCGTGGCCACTGTTGGGGAAGCAGGGTCAAGGTGAGCTTTAAGTATGATTGTCTTTAATAAATTCTGAATTGCAGAAGGAAAAAGGAGGTAGGGGGGATATTTTCACATGTCTTCAGCAGACAGGAAATAGACTTAACATCTCCAGCTATGAAATAGAGATCTAATAATTAATTTTGGTGATGACAGTTTATAAAAGTTGTATGGAGCAGAGGCACTACGTGGAAATGCTTTCATTCAGACAGCAGCCCCAACCAGTTTCTTTGCATTCTCAAGGCTGAGATGGCCAAACTGGGCAATGCGGTTTCTTTATCATGCTGGTACCAAACATTTTATAAAACAGAATTATATTACATACAGTTTCATCAAGGAAGAAGATAAAGGGTGAGAAGAGAGGAGACATTCAGTAATTGCTGTGTATACAGTTATTTAATTTGGAATTTAGTCTTAATAGATAATGTAAGGAACCCGAGTTCATTTTGGCCTTTGAATATAATAGGTTTTGTGCACAATATAACTTAGAAGTGGCCACTTTTTTTGACAGACACATGACAGACTCATACATGTAACAGTAAACATACATGAAACAGTGAACACACATGAAACAGTAAACAAACAGACAGCTTGGAAAGACACATGCATGACTTAATCTATGGGTGCACATGGCTTGCCTGTGTCTTGGCTTTACCTGCTAATTTAATGAAACAGAATAAAAACAAAACCAAACAGCGTTTGTTAAAAACCAGTAGCTTAAGCAGCAATCCTGTGACAAAAGCTAAAATGGAAAAATGATTTTAATTGGAAACAGATGAAAACATGGTGATAAAATTGTGAAACTCCAATAGTGGATATTTTGGGATTACTTTGTTAATCTTCATGGTAAATGTATTCATGCCATGTGCTTAGCCTCAGGAATGGTGGTCATGTGATTGATTAGACAAGATGATGAGCATGGAAATTTGAATCAGTAGCTGGAATGGGGGAGGGGAGGAGAGAGAGAGAGAGAGAGAGAGAGAGAGAGAGAGAGAGAGAGAGAGAGAGAGAGAATGATCCTGGAAAGCCTGAGTGTAGCCAGTTTGGAATAAAGAAAAAAATTGTCCGGCGGTTAGGCTTTGACCCAGAGTTGTCCATTTTCAAGCCTGGAGATCACAGGGTGCAGAGACGCGTCCTCCAATGTACCCAGAGACCAGCAGTAGGGGAGGCGTGAGAGAAACTTGGGATAGACGTCTCTAATCCATCAAGACCATTCATCACAGAACCTGGTTCTGCGCTGTTCCCACAAAATATCCAATGGACACTGGATCGACTGAACTAAGGTCCCTGAGAGTCTGTGGGTGGACCCACGGGCTGAGGAAAGACATCTTGCCCTGCCATTGCAATGGCTTTCAGTCAGGAGCTCTGGACAGCAGAAATGAACCAACTGTAAAACTGACTTACCCCAGGTCAAAAGCCAGGTGCGTAGGTAAAGGAAAAGGAAAGCGGTGTTACCAGTGTCTCTGGGCCCTGGCCCGGCCAAGGAAAAACATCCACTCACAGTGCTGGCCACCAACTGAGAAGTATAACCAATGCTAAGAAAAGGCCGAATCATTCCGATTTAAAACGTAATAAAGGTAAGCATTTATTCCAGGAAATGCAGTCTCTCTCCGGTGACTCCACAGCCATCCTGAGGGTCATGGAAAACGCATTTCTGAGAGGAGGGGAGAAACTTTTATAAGGGGGAGGGGCGATGGTAACCTGTTGGAATCTGGCCAATTTAACCAGGTCGGGGGCTCAGATCTGGAGATGGGTCTCAGGTCCAGAGGTCTCATGGGAATCTGGCCTGACCTGAAAAGAAAGGAGGGTCTTTCCAGTCTATGCCATCTTGCCACCCCCCCCCCGAGTCTGACCTAACACTGAGCATTAGGAAAAAAGGGGTACTTTACTTTTAAAAATATATTGTTGTGAATTTTCTTGAAAATAAAAAAATAACTAGGTGAAAGAGTAGTATGCATTTCTATGTTACTGTAAAGTTTAATTCAGTACACATTGTATCATTTTATTATTTGTAAAAGCAATTTTAATGAGAGAACTTTATGGATGTGGAGATATGTTCTCAAAGGAACATAAGAGGCTTTTAATGTGGGGAACACACTTGAGCCCAAGGAAACACACAAGATGAGTATTAAATACAAATGCCAGTCATAAACACAAACAAATTAATGTTCAGATTCCTCTGCAATTTTCCTTCCTCTTTTCTTCCCCCAAAACCTTTTATTTTTCTAGTCCTTTGAAATCTTATTTTAAAATGAATGATCTGAATAAAAAATGTATTGTGGATCCTTGGTTTGGTTTTAAATTGTTTCCCAAATGGTGACATGAGTTGTGTGTGGGGGAGTGGAATTAAAATAGATTTAATTAGTACTTAGCAGGTATAGAATTGGGCAGAAGAAATAGAAGCCTAGGAAGGTCTGAGTGAAAAAGTGAAGGATAGAGGGCTCCAAGTCCTAAGTTTTCAGCTTGAAAATATTTCCTGGGCTGGAGAGATGGCCTAGCGGTTAAGAGCGCCGACCGCTCTTACAGAGGACCCGGGTTCGATCCCCAGCATCCACATGGCGGCCGAGAACCATCTGAAACTCCAATTCCAGGAGAACTCCAGTTCCAGGGGAATCCGACGCCCGCTTCTGACCTCCGCGGCATTGCGCGACACGGGTGCACAGACTTGCATGCAGACAGTACATTCATACACATACAGAAATAAATAAAATTAATAAAAAAAAGAAAATATTTCCTTATGCTCCATCACAAACAGAAACCCATCCTATCATTTCATCATTTTAATTTTGAAGTCAGTGCTGATGACAGTAAGGGGTATATAATAGCTAGGAAGAATCACATCTTCTTGAAGCAGGAATAAAAATTTTGTTTTCATGTAAATAAGCAGGTAATTTAATAAAATTTATAATACGAATAAATTGAAGGTGACTATAGTTGCCTTATAAGGATGAACTGAAGCCTCTGGGATCACAGGTCAGTCACCAGGATGGTGTCCAGGCACTCTGTGAGGGAGACCAGAGCAGGACTGCCCACCCACACAGCTCGATGACACGTTGTCTATAGACCAGCGTCATCACCCAGTGGCTGTCAGGACCTGGCTGCAATCTTCAACAACATTAAGAATCTTAGATGTTTACTGATTTATGAAAATAAATTCCATCAATTTGTTATAAATCATGATGCTCTAAAGCTGTGAAACTTCCCAAATGCCACTCAGAGAAACTTGGTTTGGACTTCCGTGAGCTAATTGCTGCCTGCTGTGGGAGTCTGGATTCTGCTTTTACTCATTAAATCCCTGGGGGGGAATCAGCCTGTTGGAGAATACTTTAGTTCACCTTGGGGTCATTGCACTGAGCCAGGCCAGGAAACAGTCAGTGTTACCTGAATGCAAGGGCTGCAAACAACTTTGATGTGGAAAACCAAGCATTTCTGACCACGTAGAAAGAGAAATCCCTACTTGACATTCTTAAGCAGTTTGTCAGAGAAACACAAATCATGAGTGAAAATCCCATTCCAAGAAGCCTGGGTCTACTCTGACCCCAAACGATGCACAAATTAAAAGCTGTGTTCCTTATTTCGGTACACTTGAGTCTAAGAATTACAGATTGCTGCAATTATAATGAAATATGATTTTTCCAGCTCAGAGGTGTTTTATGTAAGATAGGTTGATTTTTCATTTGCAAATAGAAGACAAAAAAATCAGGTGTAAGGTTGGTGGGGAGCTCTTAGGATGAGTGTGGAGAGGGGGGATGTTCTAGTTTGCTTTAATTTGCAGTGCCAAAAACACTCTGACCAAAACCAACTTGGGGAGGAAAGGGTTTATTTATTTTCCATCTTCTGCGTCACAGTTCATCACTTAGGGAGCCCAAGGTATGAACTTAGGGCAGGAACTTGGAGCAGCAGCTGACCTACAAGCCATGGAAAATGCTGCTTACTGGCTTGATCCCCTCACCTGTATTTAGCCTGCTTTCTTACAAAATATAGCACAATCTGCCCAGGGGTGGCACTGTTCACGGTGGGCTAGGACCTCCCACATCATTCAACCATCAAGATTTCCCACAATCATGGCTGCAGGCTATTCCAATGGTAGAAGTTCCCCAACTGAGGACTCCTCTATCCAGGTGTGTCAAGTTGACACTAAAGCTAACCAACACAAGGGAGGCAGCCTGAGTATAATCAAAAGTCATTGTATGAAATTCTTGAATCAATAAAATTTCTCTTAAAATTAAAAGAAATGGTATTGTATTAGTTCAGAGTGATGTTTGTACAGGTGAAGTACATTGTTAGGGTTTTAATTATAAGATTTGGAAGACATGAATTACCAAGTTGATATAAATCAATGGGTCAATGTGTAACTCTAGTCATTCATTAAAATGCTGAGACAAAACAGTTGACAGAGGCAATTGAAAAAAAGAAAATATTCATTTGAGCTCCTGGTTTCTGAGGTTTCATTTCTCTGGGCTTTGCTCTGCTGATCCTGGTTGGTGGTAGAGCAGGACATCGTGGCAACATTAGCATGTAGAGAACAGGCAGAGGAGTGAGCCTGGGGCTCTGGACCAGGCACACCCTTCAAAGCAAGTCCACAATGAGCCACTTCCTCCAAATAGTCCCCACCTGACAAAGTACTCAAAACCTCCCAAAATAACACCACCAGCTGGACATCCAGCATTCAGCACATAAGCTTGTCTGGGACAGTTCAAACTCAAGCCATGACACTGATACAGAGTTTATTAAAAACAGGAGACACTGACGGAAAAAGAGCAAGTTTGGGAGTCATGGGCTGTGGATCTTGAATTCCATTTGGAAATTTGAATATGTGATATGTTTCAGATATGAAAGTCGTTGACTGTTGTAACTTGCCTCTAACATGGCTTCCAGGAATCCTTACAAATGGAATTTCTTTTCTAAAGAACTTAGTTATTTTTATTTCATGTGTGGTATGAGTATTTTCCTGCATGCACATAAGTAAATCCATGTTTTTCCATGCCCAGGGAGGATAGAAGAGGGTATTGGATTTGCTGAAATTTGATTTAGGGATAAGTGTTAGCTTGAGTCTCTGCAAGAGCAGCCAGTGCTCTTAACTGCTAAGTCATCTGTTTAGCTGTCACAAATGGATTCCTTAATAGATTCTCATCTCCTATGTTGTGTAGGGATTATTCTATGTAATTGATAACACATGATAAAAGTTAATTCTGGGATTAGGAGAAATAGAGAATACAGACAATGTCTGTATTGTCTATTTCTCTCACACACAATCACACACTCACAATCACACACACACACATATTCACACACACACAATCACACACACACATATTCACACACACACAATCACACTTCAAAACTGAGGATCATATTATAAATAATTGAATATTATATCATCCACAGCTAGAGAGAGACTGAGGCTGGCCTTATGAGAGAACTTGGAGACAGATACTTCTGAAATGATCCCGCATCTAGAATCTTTCTGAATTAAATGCAGCTCCGGGTGACAGCTTGAATAAAACCTCAAGAATGACTCTGAGCTGGAACGATACTCTTAAGGAGATCTTCTGTTCTGTGGCCATAAAAATGGTCAGATTTTAAAGGTTTGGGTATCATTTACTATATGATAATATGTATCTAATGCATGGATATTAATGGACTGATGCCACCATAATGAATGGGCAATTTTTATTAACCATTATACCTGCAAGAAAATTTATCATAAGTCTTTATAATCAACTTAGGCAAAGGGAATTAATTTACGCATATAATCACAAAGTCTTAAGACAAAACAAGAAGAGGAGAGAGCCATTGAGAAAGATAAAATCATTTTCATGTATTTGATAAACAAGAAAGACATTTATGCAACCTGATGTGAGAAGAAAACATCAAGGTGTTTTCCTTTCCCTGCTACTATGACAAAATACAATAACAAACACAACTGAAGGGAAAAAGGGGGTTTGTTTTGTCCTACAATTATCTTGAGGGTACAGTCCATTCTCAGAGGGAAGGTATGGTGGCAGGTGCCCTGGAAGTCACTGGCCACACTGCATCTGTGTCCAGGTAGAAGGTAACAAGGACTGCATACTCTCAGCTAGATTTCTCATTTCTACATAGGCCAGGATCTAAGCCCTCGGGATGATGCTATCCACATTCTAGGTGGTTGTGGTGGTTTGAATGAGAATTTCCCCCATAGGCTTCAAGTATTCAAACATTTTGGGCCCAGTTGGTGGTGCTGTTTTGGCAGGTCTTAGAAGGTGTGGCCATGGTGGAGGAAGTATTTCACTGCCTTTCCAGTCTTCCTGCTTCCTGTGTCCACTTGAAGATGTGAACTTTGACATTCTGTTCCAGCTCCTGCAACCATGCCTCCCTGCCACAATGGCCTCTAATTCCCTGGAACTGTCAATCATAAACTCAAATAAACTCTTCCTTTTATAAGTTCCCGTGGTCATGATGGTTTTATCACAGCAACAGAGAAGTGACTAATACAGTGGGTCTTCCCATCTGAATTATCCTAATTAGGATAATCCTTCATTGACATGCTCAGAGGGTTCTCTTCTAGGTGATTCTAGATCTCATCAGATTGCTAATCAATGTTAGCCATAACAAGAGAGCTCATAAATTAGGAGATAATTGTGACATTGATTAAAGGCTAAGCATATTTTATGAATGAGTAGATACAACCAATATTAAGTGCTTCTCCTAAATCTGCCAAATGAGGATTAAATTATTTTCACTGGATATAAAATATGTGGCTGTCATGACAATTGAGTCAGATTTACTGCTGATGGAGACTAGCCTTTAAGAAGTAAATTAAAATGTACTTGAGAGTTAAGAGAATGGCTATTTTATATTATAATTCATGATATCATATTTTGCTGAAACTTGATAAGTTTACAATATCAGAATATGAACTATAGTAGTAGCTAATGTAGTTATAAAGAGTTGATTTACTACAGCAAAATAGTGTTAGGGATGAGGTTGGTTTGGGAAGGTGAAGGAAATGAAGTATTTTGGATGTGTTATTTTGAAATGCTTAATCATTATCCAAGTAGCAAGTACCAATTTTAAAACTCAGAAATAAGTTCAAAATAGGAATCCACACATATAAAAGCATCTGCAAGAAATAGTCATTCAGATCATGGACTTGGTGAAGTATCTGCAAAATAATTTCAAAAAACCCCCATCTCTGACATATCACTAAACAAATGAAATTTCTCATTGTATCCTAAATATGGATCCTTATATTTACAGACGAGTGTAATATACCGCTCATCAAAGAAGCTTTATTTGGAAGAGATGGAGGCTACTACAGAGTTGCATAAATGATCACACACAAAGAAAACATATATGAGAGGTGCCCAACTCGAGAAAACACATTTACAACTGAACCTCTGCAACTAAGGCTCATGGTTCATAGCAGAACAAAGCTAGAGGGAATAATAATACATTCTTCAACTCTCACTAGTGAAGCTTCCTCATACAGAGTATGATGCACACAGAAGGCCCACAATGACTAAGTTTTGGAGAATAAGAGAATGAAGAGTGCGTGTCTCTGGAAAGGGTTCCTATAGTAAAACTCAGCTGCCCACTGCTCAGGGACCATTGTGGAAGTGAGGAGGGGTGGATTGGAAGAGGGGAAGAAAGATTGGAAGAGCCAGGGCTGGTGTATGAATGTAAATAAACAGAGGCTTTTAGGCCATGGGGAACTTGCTCATATAGATTTACAACAACATGTACAACACCCATGCCTACACAATCAGACAAAAACCCAGCATAGAACAAGGGAAATGGGCAGCAGGCTCTAATCTGAGCCAATGAACTATTGGCAAATGATTACTGCTGGGTGAAAGACAGTAGACCTTTTTTAGAGAAATGACTCTAGATAGGCTGACCAGACTCCGGAGATGAATTTGCACTGAGGGACATCTGGGTAAAAAGGCTTGACCAGACAGACTTAGCATATGACAAAATGCATGAAATATGGGGCTGGGAGGCTATGAGCATGTGGATGAGGGAGGGTTCTAAATTTGATTAAGATCTTGTATATGAAATGCACAAAAACTCAGTAAAATATTTTTTCAATAAAATATTGTATATGCATATTTTGAGAACATCTGGACAGTATCACATTTTTTAGAGGATGTTTACCTAACAGAAACAAAAAGTTTCCTATGATACATATAAAATAGCATATTTATAACTTTGATGCCAGTGTAAAATGTTGGTTACTCCTATTTTTGATAATGTACATACTTCAAAAATTTTAATTGAAATTGCAAATAAAAATAATCCTCTTTCTGTGGGGCCAAGTTTTCTGTGGAATTGCCATTAGACTTTAACTCTCAATCTACTCCTCTCAGCTTCCTGAGTTCTCAGCTGACTGGTGTGTATCACTATCACACTCTGGCTTCTGATGTTTGTGCAGTCTAATATAAGAAGTTTTGCCCTAATAGTTCTCTCTCCCCGCTGTCCTTTTGACTTTTTGTTTTCTGAGGATTTCATTATGTATCTCAGGCTTGTCTTGGACTCATATCCAGAATGAATGCCCTTAAACACCAAGTCCTCACATTTCAGCCTGTTGAGTACCAGGATTACAGTTCTGAATCCCCACACCCAGCTTGTTCAATAGAAAAATATCTTAAAGCAATACAGGAAGTTTTCTTTGCTTATTTTTATTCTTTGATACTTGTTATAATGGTTTATATGTTATATACATTTAAACAACTTACAGTTCTAGTGTTATATAAACATGATACTAATAGTCAAGGTACAGTAATACAGTTTATAACTCCAAATGATAATGAATTTTTATTACACATCCTATATCTAATATAGTGCATGGTCACCAAAATAGTTTCAAAGTGACTCCATTTAGAATAAATATAGTATAGCTTCATTTAATTTTAAGGCATTATAAAAATAAAATATTTTAAATTTCAATTTCGATGAAGACTAATATTATTTCTTTCCTTCAAGGAACAAGACTGTTGTATGATCATATCTAGAAATGCATTAGTCTATGAGCAGTTATGGTCCATTAGAAATATATTTCTTTTAAATATTAAGTATGTGAATACATTCTGGAAGCTGAGGATCTTAAAAGTTCTGCAAAATGATTAGTGAACTGAGACCTAAGTACAAGGGCTGCTTATTTGCCACTTACCCAGATCATTAGATTTTTTTAATGATTTTAAAAGATTATGTAATAAATTTATAGAAACAAATAAAATACATAAAATAAATATTTCTATGAAAAATGAGACAACCTTATTTTTTGCTATTGGTATCAGAGGGAAACGTTTTCTTAGTCACAGAAAATATACAGTGTGAGATGTTCTAACAATAATAGCATGATATTGTTTTAAAATACTGGGCGTTAGCTTCCTCAAGAAAATAACCAAATTTTAGTGATTTAACAATATTATAAAGTTAAGACACTTTTAACACTTCATATAGCTTATGATAGTTCTTAGCTTTTCAGTAAGTTGAAAGATAACATTAATAGGTCAATTTATTTTAACCTAAACCAGTACTTTACAAATTTTGGAATATTCACCTGAAGAGCTTTAAATTTTTTTATTTAGTATTTTTATTTTATGTATATGAGTGTATTGCTTGCATGTAGGTAGGTGCACCCATGTCATGCAATGCCCAAAAAGGTCAGAAGGGGGCATGCACTAAATACATGGTAAAACATGACTTGATTACCCAGATTCCTCACATACAAACAAACAGGAAACCCTTTTGCTGGAAGTTCAGCTGATCCACATACCATGTAAATATTACTGGTGTCTCAGATTCATTCTGCTGTTGCTGTTAGATACACTCCTGGGCCCCTCCATTATAAATGTAGCTTATGCTACTTCTGAGCTTTCCTGATTGTTCTATAATAAAACATTTTTTCCATAATAAGACTTTGTCTGACCAAATGATGGTTTTGTATTTCATTTTTGTCTCTATGACATTTTTTTCCTTTTCTTGAAAATGTTTTCTTAGACTCAGTGCCCAGTTGCCCAGGTGGGTTTCAGGTGTGCAGGCCTGAGGTAGTCCACCTGGCGCCCACTGCCCAATGCTAGAACCATAGAGAGGAACTGTGTTCATGGATAGAAGGACAGCCAGGGGCACATACTCTGGGAGCCCAGTTGCCCAGGTGGGGTCCAGTGCAAGGGCCAAAGTAGTAACCACCCCTAATCCACTGATACTGTTGTGGAAAGTACAAACTGCTGGTGCTGTGGTTTACTGTGGTTGGGGGGATCCCGCAGTGTCAGTGATTCAAGGTTGCACAGCCAAAACTGAGGAAAAAACCAGCAGGAATGGTTTCTTCAGTTAATATGGAGTGACCAACCAGTCCTCCATATTAACAATTGAGATTAGCAACAGAAGGCAAACAAAGGGGGAAAAACAACAACAACAGCAACAACAACAACAACCACAGCAGGAATGACAACTACACATGCCAAAGACACAATAGAAAAACAACAATATGGGAAAAGCTCAAAACAAATCCCCACCGAACTCAACCAATCCTGTAGAAGATCCCAAAAATGAGATCTTCCTGGAAGGAAACCAGGATACTGACCTTAGAAGAACAATTGTAGACATATTCAAAGACTATAAAGAACAAATCAGAGAACTAAAGGGAGAGAATGAAAAATACATGAAGGAACTAGAAGGAAAGAATGATAAACTCTGGAAAGAACTAAAAGGAGAGAGATTGACAAACTCAGAAAAGAACTAGAGGAAGAGAAATACAAACTCTGAAAAGAGCTAGAGGGAGAGAATGACAAACTCCAGAAGGAAGTGAAAATATTGGAAAGATCTCAGGCTGAAAGGAAAAAAAGAAACTGACCAGTGAAGCAAGGAGCTACAAGAAAAGCATGAAAAACTCCAAAAGGAAGTGGAAATACTGAAGAAATCACAGGATGAAATAAAAAAAGGTATTGAACATTCATCCAATTAGCAGGAAAGGATGGGAAAAGCCCTCAGAAGCAGAATGGAAGAAGCAGAAAAAAGAATATCAGACCTACAGGATAACACAGAGCAGTTAGAAACCTCACGTAAAGATTATGAAAAAACTAAAAAAACACAAGAGTGGAACAACCAGGAAATGTGGGGCACTATGAAAAGATCAAACCTCTGCATCACAGGGATAGAGGAAGTAGAAGAATCCCAAGAGAACTGTATTGATCAGATCGTCAACAGAATAGTACAAGAAAATTTCCCCAAACTGAAAAAAAAGACCAACTCATACAAATACAAGACTCACATAGAACACCAAATAGACAAGACCAGAAAAGAAATTTCCCACATCATATAATAGTTAAAACACTAGATGCTCAAGACAAGGACAAAATACTGAAAGCCACAAGAGAAAAACAAGTTACAGATAAGGGGGAGCCCATCATAATTACAGCTGACTTCTCAGTGCAAACTATGAAAGCCAGAAGAACATGGACCAAAGTATTAGATGCCAACCCAGATTATTATACCCAGCAAAAATGTCAATCATAGTTGAAAGAGAAAGACAAATCTTTCATGACATAAACAAATTGAAAGAACACATGTTAAAAAATCCAACACTTCAGAACATACTTGAAACAATTCGAAGAACGGAGGAAAGGAGCAACTATCCTTAAGCAGCCCAAGAGAGAAATTACCAAAGCATAACAGAGTAAATACCTAGGCCAAGAATTCAAATGAAAAATAACTTGAAAGGAAACAACACACATCTCTCAATAAATATTAATATTAATGCTTAAATTAATAAATGCTTAAATATTAATGCTCTAAACTTCCCAATCAAAATACATAGACTGGGAGAATGGATTAGGAAACAGAATCGATCTATATGCTGCCTACAGGAAACTCATCTCACCCTCAAGTTTAGACACCACCTTAGAATGAAATGATGGAAAAAAAAATATTTCAAGCAAATGGTACCAAAAAGCAAGCAGAGGTGGCAGTTATAATATCAGACAAAATAGACCTCAGAGTAAAATTAATCAGAAAAGACAAAGAGGGGCATTATATCCTTATCATTGGAACAATTAACCAGGAAGATTTCAAAATCTAAAATGTTTACACACCAAACTCTGGTGCACTGAACTTTATAAATCCAATCCTACCAGACCTCAAGACACAGATTAATCCCAGCACGCTAATAGTGGGGGACTTCAATACCCCACTGAGTGCCCTGGATAGGTCAACTGGACAAAAAATAAACAGAGAGACATCAGAATTGAACAATACAGCACAACAAATGGACCTCACAGATATATACAGAATATTCCACCCAAACACCAGGGAATATGAGTTCTACTCAGTGCCCCATGGAACATGCTCCAAAATAGACTACATACTGAGACACAAAAGAAATGTCAACAAATATAAAATGATTGAAATTATTCCATGCATTCTATCAGACCACAGTGAAATAAAGCTCAATATTAACACCAGAGTAAGCCCTACAAACTATAAGAACACATGGAGAATAAACAACAAAATCCTGAACAATGAGTGGGTCAGGGAAGAAATAAAGAATGAAATAAAAGCATTCCTGGAACTAAACAAAAATGACAATACAACACAACAAAACGTGTGGGATACATTAAAGTCAGTCCTAAGAGGGAAATTTATAGCCCTAAGTGCCCACAATATAAAAACAGAAAGAGAACAAATAAATGATCTAGCACTGCAGCTAAAAACACTTAAGGGATAACAACAAATGAACTCTAAACCCAACAGACAGGAAGAAGTAACAAAAATCAGAGCAGAAATCAATGAACTAGAAACAAAGAAAGCAATAAAAATATCAATGAATCCAAAAGCTTCTTCTTTGAAAAGATAAACAAAATAGACAGACCTCTAGCCCAGTTAACCAAAAGAAGGAAAGAGCAACTCCAAATCAATAGCATATGAAAACATAAGAGAAATGGATGAATATGTGAAATCCTGGGAATAAACAAAGATTAACCAAGAAGAGATTGACAGCTTAAACAGACCCATAATACTTGAGGAAATTGAAGATGTAATAAAAAGCCTCCCAACTAAAAAAAAGCCCAGGCCCAGATGGTTTCACAGCAGAATTTTATAAAACATTTAAAGAGGTCTTACAACCATTAGCACTCAAACTTTTCAGAAGGATACAAAGAGAGAGAATTACCCTAAATTCGCCTATGAAGCCAGCATTGCTATAATACCAAAACTAGGCAAAGACACAGCAAGAAAGAAAACTATAGAACCATATCATTAATGAACACAGATGCAAGAATTCTCAATAAACACTTGCAAATCGTATACAGACCTAAGTCAAAAACATCGTTCATCATGACCAACTTGTATTCATACCAGAGATGCAGGGATGTTTCAATATATGTAAATCAATAAACATCATAAAACTCATAAATGGACTGAAAGACAAAAACCACACAATCATCTCAATTGATGCAGAAAAATATTTAGATAAAATCCAGCATCCCTTCATGCTTAAATTCCTAGAGGGAATTGGACTGGAGGGATCATTCCTCAATGTAATCAAAGCCATATACCAGAAACCCACAGCAAATATCATCCTAAATGGAAAGAAGTTGGAAGCATTCCCCTAAAGGTAGGAACACAGCAAGGCTGTGCACTATCACCATTCCTCTTCAATATAGTGCTTGAAATGCTTGCTAAGGCAATAAAGCAAGAAAGCAAAATTAAAGGAGTACTAATTGGAAAAGAGGAAGTAAAACTGTCCCTTTTTGCAGATGATATGATAGTTTACCTAAGGGATGCTAAAAACTCCACCAGAAAACTCATAGACATGATTAAAAGTTTCAGTAAAGTGGCGGGATACAAAATAAACCTAGAAAAATCAGTAGCATTCCTTTACACCAACAATAAGCAACTGGAGACAGAATATAAGGAGACCTTCCCAATCACAATATTCTAAAAAATAATACCTAGGAATAAACCTAACCAAAGACACCAAAGACCTCTATAACAAAAATTTTAAAACCCTGAAGAAGGAGATTGAAAATGACATCAAAAGGTGGAAAGACCTCCCATGCTCATGGATTGGAAATTAATATAGTAAAAATGTCCATTCTACCCAAATTAATATACAGATTCAATGCAATCCCGATCAAAATCCCCATGAGCTTTTTCACAGACTAAGAAAAAAAAAATCCTTAAATTCATATGGAAAAACAAAAGACCCCGAATAGCTAAAGCAGCCCTGAGTGAAAAGTGCAATACTGGGGGGATTACGTTACCAGACTTCAAGCTATATTACAGGGCTATAGTTATAAAGACAACTTGGTACTGGCAAAAAAACAGAACAATTGACCAATGGAACAAAACTGAAGATCCAAACTTGAGCCACCTCATATTTGACAAAGGGGCAAAAAAAGCTCAATGGAGGAAAGATAGCATCTTCAGCAAATAGTGTTGCCAAAACTGGATCACCATTTGTAGAAGAACAAAATTAAACCCCTAATTCTAACCCTGTACAAAAATAAACTCCAAGTGGATCAAAAACCTCAACCTGAGACCTGAAACCCTGAAGGTGATAGAAGAAAAAGTCAACAGCAATCTACAAGATGTAGGCATAGGAAAAGACTTTCTTTTCTTATTTTTTTTTTTTGTATGTGTATGAGTGTATTGTCTGTATGAAGGTTTGAAGGTTTGTGCACCCATGTCATGCAATGCCACGGAGGTCAGAAGAGGGTCTTGGATTCCCCTGGAACTGGAGTTCTCCTGGAATTGGAGTTACAGACGGTTCTCAGCTGCCATGTGGGTGCTAGGGATAGAACCCGGGTCCTCTACAAGAGCAGTCAGTGCTCTCAACCGCTAAGACATCTCTCCAGTCCCAGGAAAAGACTTTTTAAATCAAACAGCAGCTGCACAGGAAATAAGGACAACAGCTGACAAGTGGGACCTCATAAAACTCAAAAGTTTTTGTACAGGTAAAGAAATAATCTGTGCTGGGCATGGTGGCACACACCTTTAATCCTAGCACTTGGGAGGCAGAGGCAGGTGGATCTTTGTCAGTCCAAGGCCAGCCTGGTCTACAGAGTGAGTTCCAAGCCCCAGCTGGGGCTACAGGGAGACACTGTCTCAAAAAGACCAAAAAAAACAAAACAAAACAAAACAAACAAAAACCCCCCACAATGCTCCACAGTTTAGAAACTATGTCAAATATTGTTGCAAAGCTTTCTGTAATCCTTTGGAACTAAGTTCTGGATAAAAATTAAGAACATGGGGCTGGAGAGATGGCCTAGCGGTTAAGAGCATGAAGGTTTAGAAAATAAAGAAACACAGTAACAAGCATGCAATCTTGACTTTCGGGATTTTAAAAGAAAATTCTCTTTTGAACTATTTTCAAAGCAATTCTATGACAAATTTCAACTCTCTTAAGACCTAGCCCAGCAGCTTCAAAACTCCAGCAAGGTGAATAAATTTCCTTTATTGTTAATACTTTTCTCCTACAGGCCAGAAACTTAAATCTCTGTCTCTCCCCTGCTCCCTTTCCCAGATTCTGCATTACTAGCTTGTCTAGGCTGGTCTCAAACTCAGAGATCTGCCTACCTCTGCTTCCTGAGTGCTAGGATTAAAGGTGTACACCACCATGCCTGAATAAGTCTCTTCTGTTGTTCTTAGCACATGGTTAGCCTTATCAAATTTCTTCTCCTCTACTCTCTGTAGAGAAAAAACTGATCAAACTTAAAAAAGTAGACAGACCTCAATTGAAGGCAGGATTATGTGCATGGCTTGCTCAATCACATGTAGGCTCCTTTTTCTGAAGCTTCATTTTTGTTTTTGATTTTTTAACACACATTCTCCCTGTAGTCCTAGCTGACCTGGTACTCACTATGAGGTTAGCCTCAATCTCACAGAGATCTGCTTGCCTCTGCCTCTGAAGTTCTGGCATTAAAGGTGTGCAGCAACATATTTGGCTTGTTTGGAAGCTTCATCTCATTTGCTTACTATAAATTCTTCTCTGGGTAAGCCAATATCTTCTTCAACAAGCCTTCCTCTAATCCCTGAGCCATCTCATACAACACTGAAGTTCTCCTAACTCCAATTTATTTCTTATCCTTAAGTCACATACAAATTTGAAAAGGTGAGGGAACATCTTCTTTATTCTCAAATATTCTCAGCACATCTGCAGAAATAAGCTCAATTCTTGCCACAGATCTTATTTGNTGTATGAGTGTATTGTCTGTATGAAGGTTTGAAGGTTTGTGCACCCATGTCATGCAATGCCACGGAGGTCAGAAGAGGGTCTTGGATTCCCCTGGGAACTGGAGTTCTCCTGGAATTGGAGTTACAGACGGTTTCAGCTTGCCATGTGGGTGTAGGATAGAACCCGGTCCTCTACAAGAGCAGTCAGTGCTCTCAACCGCATAGACATCTCTCCAGTCCCAGGAAAAGACTTTTAAATCAAAAAAAAAAAAAAAAAAAAACAGCTGACAAGTGGGACCCATAAAACTCAAAAGTTTTTGTACAGGTAAAGAAATAAGCTGCTGCTGGCATGGTGCACACACCTTAATCCTAGCACTTGGGAGGCAGAGAGGTGGATCTTTGTCAGTCCAAGGCCACCTGGTCTACAGAGTGAGTTTCCAGAAGCTGGGGCTAAAAAAAAAACAAAGGAGATCCTGCTTGAAAGACCAAAAAAAAAAAAAAAAAAAAAAAAACAAAAAAGAAATCAAGGAGTGAAAGAAAACGAGAAAACCCACAACCTTCACCACTGATACATCTGACAGAGCATTAACATCCTTAATATATAAACTACTTAAAAAATAAAGAAGTAAGAAAACAAATGACTTATTCAAAAGATGGAGTAAAGAGATGAACAGAGACTTCACCAGTAAGGAAATAAAGATGTCTGAGAAACATCTTAAAAATCAAAAAAATAATTAAGGAAATGCAAATTAAAACCACACTAAGGTATCATCTCACTCCAATAAGACTAACCAAGATCAAGAAAGAAAAACAAAAGACACCAAATGCTGGAGAGGTGGGGGAAAGGGGACACTCGCCACTTTGTTGGGAATGTAAACTGGTACAACCACTGTGGAAAGCATGTGGAGAAACCTTAAAAGACTCAAAATAGCCTACCACCTGACTCCAGCATACCACTCCTGGGTATATACCCACAAGACAAATCCTACACAAAGATACATGCATAGCTAGTTTATTGCAGCTCTTTCACAATAACAAAGAGCTGAACCTAATTACAATGCCCCTCAACTTGATGATGGATAACAAAAATGGAGTTCTATGCAGCAGTTAAAGAAAGATGACATCATGAGCTTGATGGTAAATGGATGGAACACGAAGCCATTATGGTAAGTAAAGTAACACAGTCCCGGGAATAAAACCAAACCAAACCAAACCAAACAAACAACAACAAAAATGAATGGTTTCCCTCATTTGTGGATGCTAACACCAAATTTCCAGTTGGCAGGCAAACTGAGCAACTTTTATTATTATATTTCATCGTATCTGAAAGCAACTGTGCTATTCCAATGTGAATCTCAAAATGGGCTCTAGAATTGTCCTACCACTTGTATTCACACATTAATTACCAATATGTGGAAGATATGTATTCACATTCTAAAAAAAAAAGTAAAGTTACACTCTTTTTACCTGCATTCATCTTACTGTTAAATTGTGATCCTAAGGGGTTTAGGAATTAACCTTATTTTCAGTTTATTTTCAGAATTTGTAATTTTGATTTATGTGGAGATATGATATAGAATATATATATATAAATAGATATATATATATATATATGCATATTTTGGAATAATATAAATTAAAAGGAACAAAAAAAGAGAGAGAAAAACCTATTCAAAGAACTGATCAAAACAGTAAACTTGTGCATTGAAAAGGTTGTGAAAAAGATGCAACACAGGATTTAACATGTATGGCAGAATCCATGAGCTCTGGTGGGGGTTGGGGGACATACAGGGTAGGCATGGATGGGGGGAATGAGTCTAAATTTGATTAAGAAATGTTATATGAAATACACTCAATAAAAATTAACTTAGAAAAAAAAGAAAATGCTTGGTTTTCCTTTGTTGGTCACATGAGTCCCTCTGTCTAAAGTTTCTTCATTATCTTTACTACTATTTACCTAAGTGTAAAGTCTGGACCAATCACATAAGGATCACTTGTACTACAAATGGAGGCTCATGACTTCTGCTAATGAACAAATTCAACAAAACCTCTCCCATATTTCCTCATTTATAATTTGCATGTGATGTTACTGTTATTCACTTGAAACTTACTACTTTGTACATTCCTCATACCCTACCACTCCTTTTGTACAGAGTAACAAATAAAAATTTTAACAAGATAAAGATTTGTATATGAAACTACAGTCTGTTACAAATGTCTCCTGGTTTCAGCCTTTCTGTAACTCAGGGTAACCTTTGTTTTTCTGAGCTGTCAATCATACCTCTGTGTCATCTGATGAATTTTCCCAAGGTTACAGGCTTTAGTAACCTTGAAACTTTTATGTCCACCTGTCTGTTCCCCACTTGTTTCCTCCAATGTTATGCACATTCAGGTCTCAACATTCAATATTTGTTACTGGTGAATCCAAATCCTGACTGAGCATTAATATCAACTGGTAATGTTTTATAAATAACTGATGCTTGTGCATGGCTTCCTAAGACCACAATTAAATTTTTCTGGGCTGGAGCCTAGACAAAGCTGTTTTTTTTTTTAATTATTTTTCTACTTTTTTAAACCTCAGTTGATCTTATGAGGAAGACAAGGCTTAAAATGATGGAGCTACTTGTTAGCAAAACAATTTGCAATTTTATGAAGAATTCAGATTTTATGTTCATTATGATTTCAAGCATCAGGATTAGTATGTAATTACCTTGGGTTAAGTCACTGTATGTACATAGCATTACTATACAAATAAGAGAATATTAGAAAGAAGAATAACATCTCTCAGTTTGAAAAGTCCTGTTTTCAAGCTGCTGTTTTATCCATTTTCAAAATTTATTGCCTAAGGGTTGCAGATGGCAGAGTGCTACTTAGAAGAGGCACCCCATTGTGAAAAACACATTACAATGCAATTAATAACCAAGGGAGTTCCTTTTTTATGGCCTCTTGGTTATCAGTTGAAAATGTACTTTGTGGAGGCTAACCAACCTTACAAATTCACTATCATATAAAATACATGAATACATGTACATTTTAAACAGTGTTTATTCCAGTAACATAGGCTGAAAAAATTTTCAGAAATAACTGTTTCTCATATACTCATTTCAGTTCCTTATGGAAGACAATTTTTGTTTCACAGCAGTTAAGAAATTGTTTTTATGCAGAAAATTTGTTATTTTTTTGACATTCTATATAGAATATAAGGAAAAACCAAAGGAAAAATCTTCTGGTGCAAGTATATTTTTGTTACTTTTTGTGTCATTGTGACAATATACCTGCTACAAATAACTTAAAGGAGGAAGAATTTTTTTTGTGGCTCACAGTTTTCATAGACTGGCTCCATGGATGCCTGGTACTGTGTACAACCTCAAGGCTGTGAAGTATGTGTGCTGGAGGTGTTTAGTCCATAGCCAACCAGGAATCAGAATGAGTCAGGAACTGGGCAGCATACCCCACACCTGATGGCCTGCTTCCTTGTGTTAGGACCTGCTTCTGAAACTTGAACAGTGACTCCAGATTGTATCCACAAATGTAGATCAAGGACTTATAATATCAACCTTTGGCATATTCAATGTTAACTACCTAGCACCACATGAATTTGTTCTATTTTCACATCTTATTAATGTAGGCATTCTAAATTTGCTTTTAATTATTGCTAAAAGAAATGCCCAGATTTTCAAGTCTCTTAAGTGGGTTTTAACAGACTGAGGAAACCCTCACCTGAAATAAATGCATTTCCTTTCTTTTTGCACAGAAATTTTCCCCATGCTTCTTTTCCATAAGCTCCTTCCCATGGTGCCGTTAATTTTCTGTCTGAATTCATCCAGTATGTATTGTGATTTTTTTTTTTTGCATTTCTCCTATAGTTTTTTTAGATTAGTTGTTGATGTTCTATGAACAGCAGTTTGATATTTACCTATGATAGTCTGTGTATAGATATATTTATGAGGTCAGATTTTATCATTCAGTTGTTTTTGTTTTGTTTTGTTTTGTTTCTGGGACAGGGTCTCCCTTTAGTCCCAGCTGACCTGGAGCTCTGTATGAAGACCGGGCTGGCCTTGAACTCACAGAGATCCACCCGCATCTGCCTCCTGAGAGCTGGGATTAAAGGCACACACCACCATGTCCAGCCTAAGACAGTTCTTAGCCGCCACGTGGGTGCTGGGAATTGAACCTGGGTCCTCTGCCAAGAGCAGTCAGTGCTCTTAACTGCTGAGCCATCTCTCCAGCCCCATCATTCAGTTTTGTTTTTTTTTTTTGAACAGTATTCCACTGAGTGAATATAAACTGTGACTTCTTTACCTATTTTCACGCCACAGGGCATTTTCGGTGTTCCTACATATGTATATCATAAATCATAAAGAATGCCTAGACATGCTGCCTATAAAATTCTCTTTAAACCTTCAATATTTTGCATTAAAAGTCATAATGAAATTAACTAGTTTGTATGTATTTAATTTATAAGAAATTGGTAAGGAATTCTGTAAATGGACAAAGGGGTTTTTCATTTCTACCAGCAATGGATAGATGAGACATGTCATTAGTGTTCCCAAAAATTGTTGTTTTGTCTTTTTTTGTTGTTGCTACAATTTAGTGTATTCTCATGTATTTCTGCATGGGTTATTTATTTATTTATTTATTTATTTATTTATTTATTTTTGGTCTTTTCGAAACAGGGTCTCCCTGTAGTTCCAGCTGTCCTGGAACTCACTCTGTAGACCAGCCTGGCCTTGAACTCACAAAGATCCACCTGCCTCTGCCTCCCAAGTGCTAGGATTAAAGGCGTGCTCCACTACGCCCGGCTTATTTTTTAATAAGGCTAATTATGTACATCAGGACTTTGAGCATATATTCATTTGGCTAAATTAACTTTGCATGCCTTAATTTATAAAGGATATGTCAAGCATTTTGCCCATTTTGAATCATTATTTTATGTTTTCCAGTTTATTTATTATTTATTTATTTATGTATTTATGTATTTATTTATTTATTATTTTAGATACAGGTTCTCCCTCTAGCCCTAGCCATCCTGGAAATTACTGTGTAGACCAGGCTGGCTGGACTTGATCTCATGGAGATTTACCTGCCTTTGCCTCTGGGGTGCTAGGACTAAAACTGTGTGCCACCACACCTGCCTCTTATTTTTCAAAGTCCTGTATTTTTATTATTTGATTAATTGACTACCTCATACTGAACCTTAAGAATTCTAACTCTAACATATTTAATTTATACACTTGCTTTTGGCATAACATTTCCTCCTCACCTTGTAGAATTTGGGACCCAATTCTTTGGGATAAGGAGTGATGACATTCTTGATTGCCTGAGATCTGGATAGAGACAAGAAAGGGCAGTATCAAGCCATTCTTATGGCTTACATATGGCACAGGGTTTTACAGGGCCTTACTTCTGGTGATTCACTAGACCTCAGTTCTAGAAGATGAACCTGCTGGTCGAAAATTGGCATCCCTTAATCAGCATTATTTGAAGTTTCAGGGCCTGGAATATGGAAATATAAATCACAAATTAACAATGACCAAATATACAAAGTAAAATTAAAATACTAAGAAATTAGCTATAGTAATCAGCTTATATTATTAACAAGCTGAGTTTGTTGACTGGAAATTCTCACAGATTTGACTGGAGTATATTAGTACTTCAGGATTTATTGTGGGAGAGACAGATCAGTACACTTTATTTTATAACATCTTATTGAATTCTGAATGAAGCAAACCTGATTAGCCATTTAAAAAGAACAGGAGAATTTAAGAAAGATTTTACAAGAGTAGTAGGTATCTATTTAATTTGATATCTTTGGCATCTTTAGAAAAGGATATCAGGTCTACTATCTTCATGCTTCTCTCATGTTCCTCATTTGTATGCTTTCTGGAAAATAGGGCTTTATCTTGGATAGGTGTGCTGGATAGCTACAATGCTCAGCTTGACATACCTGGAAAGAGGCAACCTCAGTTGGGGAATTTCCTCTTTCGGATTGACCTATGGGAATGTCCAGTAGGCGTTTTGTAAAATGTTTTATTTTTTGTTTTTACTGTATGTACATGAGTGCATTGCCTGCATGTATGTAAGTGCACCCGTGTCTTGCAATGCCCATGGAGGTCAGAAGAGGGTGTCAGATTCCCCCAGAACTGTAGTTACAGATGGTTTTTAGCAACCATGTGGATGCTGGACATGGTCTTTGCAAGTGCAGTCAGTGCTCTTACCCGCTGTGCCATCCCTCCAGACCCTAGGCATTTTCTTGGTTGTTGAAAGATGAAATAGGATCCATTCTGGTATGAGCCAAGCCATCCCTGAACAAGTGGTTCTGAGTTGTAGAAGAGATTGAGCACAAGCTAGAGGAGCAAGCCAGAAATTTGCTTTCCTCAATAGTTTGTATTTCGCTCCCTACCTGCAGGTTCCAGCCCTGGTTTTGTGCCCCGACTTCCCTATAATCAGGATGTGTAAGGCAAATACACTGTCTCCTCCCTGTAATATTTTGAATTAGGATCCAAATATTTGAATGCTTCTTTAGTTGGTCTTACTGTTTGGGGAGGGTCATGGAACCTTTAAGAGGCCTGGCCATGATGAAAAAAGCACATTGGTGGGAGTGGGCTTTTAGAGCATACAGCTTGCCTACTTCTAGTCTCTATCTTTCTACTTCCTGTGCCTGTTTGAAGATGTTCCATTTTCTACTCTGGTTGCATCCTACCTTGCCTCAGGCCATGATGGACTCTGAGCCTCCTAAAACTAGAATCCAAGTGAACTCTAAATTGTGTTGGCCATGGTGTTTCATCACAGGAACTGGGAAGTAACTAATATGCTTTCTCAGTTGCTTTTGGTCAGACTTCATTCTTCCAACATTGAAAACCCAAGTAGGAAAAAAATTTGTTCCAATAACATAGACTATTATTGTGAAGGACTGGACTGTGTTGTTCCTGGAAGGATTGTAGAAATGTTTGAAATTTGGAGCTGGCAAAGCTACTGGGTGCTAAGAGCTTAATAGCCTATTTTTTATTTATGTGCATGAATGTATTGCCTGCATGTATTCAGGTGCACCCATGTCATGCAAGGCCCAAGGAGGTCAGAAGAAGGCTTCAGATGCTTCAGAACTGCAGTTACAAAAGGTTATTGGCAACCATGTAGATGCTGGGAATTGAACCTGGGTCCTCTGCAAAACAGTAATTTCTAAAGCCGACCTTTAATCCCAGCACTCGGGAGGCAGAAGCAGGCAGATCTCTGTGAGTTCAAAGCCAGCCTGGTCTACATAGTGAGCTTCAGGCCAGCTGGGACTAAAGGGAGACCCTGTCTCAACCCCCACCCCCCCAAAAAAAAAGGTTTCTTATACCTTGAGCCATTTCTCCAGAATGGGCTATGCTTTGTTAGTTTTGAAGATAAGAATGTTTAGAGAGGGGCTGGAGAAATGGCTCAGTGGTTGAGAGCACCGACTGCTCTTGCAGAGGACCCAGGTTCAATTCCTAGCACCCACGTGGCAGCTAAGAACCGTCTTTAACTCCAGTTCCAGGGGAATCTGACGCTCTCTTCTGTCCTCCACAGCATTGCAAGACATGGGTGCATCAACCTACATGCAGACAGTACATTCATGCACATAAATAATAAATAAATAATAAATAAATAAATAATAGAAAAGAATGTTTAGAGAAAAACAGATGTTGGTGGTCTGGTTTTTGAAGTATCAGAGGGAAGCCAAGATTTTCTATCTCTTTTTGTGGTAGAATTTGTGGAAGTGAAACTTTTGTTTTACCAGGACAATCAGTGCAGGTCAGCAGGGGTTCTGAAATTGGCTGCTGTGATTAATAAGAGACCACCATCACTGAGATGAAATATTTTAGAAGTGTTTTCCTCAGGGTCAGCAACAGAAGCTGTGGTCCAGAGAATACAAAGTCTGAATATATCTGGAAGCAGAACTTGGCATGTGTCAGAGTCTCCCATGTGGTACTGATTTTGGTGGCAAGAAAGCTGCAGGATTGAAGGGTTGTGGAGGGCTGCAGCTTGGCAATCCAGAGATGCAAAAGAGGCCATTGGTAAAGATGCAGCCTCAGTTTCATTTGAGATCCAGCACACTGGAGATACTATAACTATGGAATGATCAGGAAGAGCAGCAGCAGGTGTGGATTGGAGCTGGCCTAAGCCTGTGAGACAAGCCACATGTGCTGTGGAATGCACAACTAGAGAACTGGAGCTTCCCAGGACATTTGGAGCCCAGAATATCAAGAGTGAATCCAAATGTCATACTTTGAAGTAAACTGCTGAATGTTGGTTTTGATTAAGTATGTCCTCATTATTTCCCCTTGAATAAGACAGTATATAACTTTTTTTTTTTAATTTTACACAAGTCCACAGTTAAGAGACTTTTTAAAGAAACGTTGAACTTTAAAATTTTTTATTAATTTTATTTATTTCTGTATGTGCATGAATGTACTGTCTGCATGCAAGTTTGTGCACCCGTGTCGTGCAATGCCGCAGAGATCAGAAGAGGGTGCCGGAATCCCCCGGAACTGGAGTTCTCCTGGAATTGGAGTTTCAGACTGTTCTAGGCCGCCATGTAGGTGCTGGGGATTGAACCCGTGTCCTCTGTAAGAGCGGTCGGTGCTCTTAACCACTAGGCCATCTCTTCTTTTCAGACTGTGGGACTCTTAAAGTTTTGCTATTTTTTACACTGTGACGTAAATATAATCATCAGATTTGGGGGGCAATAAATAAAACGGTTATAGTCTAATGGTAATCTGTGTGTCATGTTGGCAATAGGAATATTGTGCTGGAATATTGTCAACTTGTCACTTCTAAGAAGAGGGAACATCAGTTGGCAAATTTCCTTTACCGGGTTTACCTGTAGACATGTCTATGATGCATTATTTTTGTTAACTGAGCGATGTGGGAGGGCCTAGACGAATGTGAGTGGAGCCGCCCCTGGATAAGTGTCCTGAGTGGTAAAGAAAGTGGCTGAGCACCAGCTAGACAAAAACAAGCCAGGAAGCAGTGATCCTCTGTTGTCCCTGCTCAGTTCCTGTCTCAGGTTCCTGCCCTGATTTCCTGCCATGGTTGAGCTTGCCCCATGATGACCTATAATCAGGATGTGTAATCCAAACAAACCATTTTCTCACCAAGTTAGTTTTGCGGAATGTTTTCTTACAGCAATAGAAAGTTAACTAGAACAATAAGTTAAACCAGTTATAAGTTTTCTGGCATTTGTTACACTGACCCTTTTAAACTGTCTAAGGCTGGTTATTGAGTGATAGTCATTGGATTAGTAATACTTGTGTGTGTGTGTGTGTGTGTGTGTGTGTGTGTATGTGTGTGTTTGTTTAAAACATGTACTTGGCCATGGATAAAGCACTTTTTTTGGTCTTCTTGAGACAGGGTCTCCCTGTAGTCCCAGCTGGCCTGGAACTCCCTATGTAGACCAGGCTGGCCTTGAACTCACAGATGTCCACCTGCCTCTGCCTCCCAAGTGCTAGAATTAAAGTTATTCAATTAAGTTATCAAGTCAGTTCGGACTCCTCAGGTAATGGGTTCTTGGGACTCCTGCCTCCTTTAACTTTTTGTCGACCACATATGTCCTCTGCAACAATGGTTCAGGATCCTGCAGACCATGTAGCTTCCTTTGGAAGTATATGGAGCATTCCACTCTTCACTGATGCTCCTTCCTTCCTGTAGGACATGCATCATAGAGCCCAATTGGCTGAGACTCTATGGCCTCTCTGATCAAGACAACAAGTATATCAGAGTTGTATAAACATAATATTTAGAAGATAATTTGACAACAAGATTATATAGTAAAATAAAAATAGAATCTTCTACATAAGGCCCAATGACCTTCACAACCATGTGCTTTTGAACAGAACTATATACCAAGCATGCATTCCCTCCTGTGGGGAATACGTCAAATCCAATCCAAAAATAGTTCATACCTAACAGCCCTACCACTATTGCAATGGTGGGTAAATCTTGTCTACCTGATTCCTACTGAAGCTTGTATGATCCACTGCTTGTTAAGACAGTTGATGACATTTCCCCTTCAGCACTTTGCATGGAATCTTCTAGAACAACAGAAACAATGATTCCCTATCCATCTCTATGTCCTGTAGTCAATGTGTGGTACCTTCAGCAATGGAATTATGGAGGGTAAGTAGGGGAAATAGCAATAGCCTGTGCTATTTTGGTGACCTTTGATGCCTCTCTGACCAATTTGTAGGGAGGTATTCAAGCTGTCTACTGTGATTTTTTGTTTAGTATCCCATGTCTTCTGGGAGTGACATTGTCCACTTATGAAGAATAATTCCTTTTTAATTTTTTTGAAAATTGTATATTGAAATTAGCTTACTTACTACTGTGTTTCCCTAAGGCTTCTTCATACATTCTTGGTTTTGTTTAACCAACTTTCTACCTTTACCTCCCTACCATCCATCCTTCCTTAATCTTTTAGTAGCCTCCCCCCTCTTCTTTCATATGTCTTACTCTTTCTCTACAATATTTTTATTCGGTTTGTGAGATACTGGCTTTTCATGTGGCTTCTGATATTGTCCTACTTTGATTTAGCCCTAACTCATAAGCTCTCATTTCCTCAAACCTCCACTTCCCGCCCTACTTAAGCCTTTCTGCTCCACCTCACCCCTTTCCTTTACCTGTCTTTCCTCCCTTAACATGGTTATCCAAATGGTCCCTTTCTATGTTCCTGGCTTTTGCTTGTGCTCTAAACTCTTAATATAAAAAAAGAAAGCATTTGAAGCTTGGTCCCCCTATGAGGACACATGGAGTGTGTCTTTCTTGGCCTCCATTGCCTCAGTAAAAAGAGTTCATTCAAGTTACATCCATTTATTGACAAATTCTGTAATTTTATTTTTCATTGTTGTTGAGTAATATTCTTGTGTATACATGTCTCATTCTTCTTCATTCATCTGATGATAAGTTTCTGGGTCTATTCTGTGAATAAAACAGTGACAAGCATAAATATACCAATGTCTTTTCAGTAGGATCTAGAGTCAATTTGATATATGCCTAGAATTTTTAGAGCTGGGTCATACAGAAGTTTTATTTCTAGATTTTTGAGAATCCTAAAGAGTTGTTTCCCAGTGTACTAAAGTTCAGCTTTTACCATATCCATGCCACAATTCATATTTATATTCCTGATGTTCATAATTCTGACTTGAGTGGGGTAGGATCTCCATTTTTTTAAAGGATTTTATTTAAAAAGGTACTTTTTGTGACAGATGGAGGTTCTTGCAGAATCCCACAACTGGTCAGACACAGAACATGTACATCTGAAACATCCCCATTCCTAGGAGAGACATCTGCAGCTGAACCTTTTCAGGCAGAATGTGATGCGAAGAATTAGTGTATCCCTCAATTCTCACCAATAAATCTTCCTTACACAATAGAATGTGATGCAAGCGGAAGGCCGCAACTAGCCAAGCTTAAAAGAATATGACCCTCCAGAGTGTGTACCCCTGGATGGGACCCCTATATTAAACTTCATTTCAGAAGAGGGGGTGGAGATTAAAAGAGGCAGGGCTGGTGCATGAACATAGAGAAGCAGTGACTTAAAGTCAATTGTAAGCTTTCACGTGTGAACTTGTGGCAATGTTGGCATCAGGCATGGAACCCATGCCAAATGGGACAAGGTCTCAAAGTGGAGCAAGAGAAGTGGGTGAGGGACTGGCCCTAGACTGAGAGCCACAAGAGACTGAGTAGTTGTGGGTGAGGAAGAGGATGCCTTAACTAGGATTTCTAGGTGTGCTGACTAGTCTCCAGTGGATCTATTTACACAGAAGGACAACTGGATTTGGGAAATTGACCACATAGGGTTTAGCTTGGATGTTGTAATGCATGAGTTCTGTTTGGGGACTAGGTTTGAATGGGAGGGAACAACTGCATGAGTTGTACAAATGTTCAATAAAAAATTATAAAAAATTTAAATGTACAGATGTATTTGTCTTAGTGTGGGTTTGTACATGCTACTGCAACACCTATAGATGTCAGAAGGAGGCTTCAGATCTACTATTACTGTACTTACAGGTAGTTGTGAGCCACCCAACATGGGTGCTGGGAAGAGACCTATGGATGTCTATAAGAACAGCAATTGCCCTTAACAAATAACCAATATTTCCAATCTTATGAGTTGCAAACTTAATGCAGTTTAATTTGTATTTTTTCTTTGGCTAAAGATGTTGAACAGTTTTGTGTTTCCTGTTCATTTGCATTATTTCTGAAAATTTTCTGTTTATGTCCATACTCCATTTTCATTTGGGTTATGTATTTCTTTTCCTTTTTTTCCCCTTTTGTTTAAATTGTTTCTTTATTTCTGGAGCTGAAGAGGTGGCTCAGTAGTTAAGAGCACTGGCTGATTTTTGCAGAGAACATGGATTCGATTCCAAGCCCCACATGGCAGTGAACAACTGTCTAAAACTGCAGTTCTAGGGAATTCCAATAACCTCTTCTGACCTCATCGGGGATTGCAAAACATGGGTGCACTTACATCATGCAGGCAATACAGGCATACAAATAATTTTTTTCTATAAACTAAAGATAATAAACAAAATATTTAATTTTTCTTTTTTCTGACAATTTCATACATGTATACGATGAAATATGATCAGATCTATCCCTATCTCCTTTTCTCATTGCCCTCATGTCTCACCCTCACACCCCCTCCTGTCCTCCAGGGTCTCAATATTATAGCTATTGTTATGTTATCCCACAAAGTCCAGTTAGTGCTCCTCCCATATGAATGGTTGTGTAGCCATCCACTGGAGAATGGGAATTCATATATACTAGCCACTAATTCTCAGTCTGATGAACTGCTTACAAAGTTTTCTCCCATTCTTTGGGCTGTCCATTAGCTTCACAGTTTCTTTTGCTGTATAGAAACTTTAATTTCACAGGATCTTATTTGTTGATTGTTGGTATTATTCCCTGTCTTATCACAATTTTATTCTTCAAATCCCTACTGTGCCTATAAGTTAAAAAGCCTACTTTTCCCTTTAGCTGTTTCAGGAATGTCTGGTCTGATGTTGAGTTTTTTGATCCACTTGGAGTTGAGTTTTATTGCAAATGAAAAATACGGATTTAGTTTCTTTATTTTTCATGTTGAAATTCAACTTCCCAGCACTACTTGTCGAAAATTCTATTTTATCCACTGCCATCTTTGTCAAAAATTAGGTAAATACTTGTGTGGATATATATTTGTGGTCTCAGTTTTATTCTGTTGATCTATGTATAGGCGTCTATGCTAGCACCAAACCACTTTTATTACTATGAGCCTGTATTATAATTTAAAAACATTATGGTGTTCTCAGACACAATATTCTTTTTTAATGTTTTTTAAATTTCATGTGTCTGAGTGTACTGTCTGCTTGTAAGTAGGTCATGCAATGCTGCAGAGGTCAGAAGAGTGTGTCGGATTACCCTGGAACTGGAGTTAAGACTTTTCTTAGCTGCCATGTGGGTGCTGGGAATCAAACCCAGGGCCTCTGCAAGAGCAGTCAGTGCTCTTAAACACTGAGCCATCTCTCCAGCCCCACAATATTCTCTTTTTTTCAGGATTGCTTTGATTATTCTTGGATTTTGTTTGTCCACATATAGTTTTGTTTCTTTTTTGGTTTTATATGCAAAGAACAGTGGTTGAATTTTGAGTAGGATTACACTGACTCTGTAGATTGCTATTTTTGTTAATAAATCAAAAAATTAATTCTCTGATAAGCATATAATTTATTTTGTCATTTATTAATGATGAGGGCAAGCAAGTCCACCTACATGTATGTGCTTTTTTATTTTTAAACATAAAGAATTAAATAGCTGAATATTTCATTCTGCAAAGCACAGAACATTTTATATTGTATACTGTTTTGATCTTATTATCATCAGTGCTGAGAACACTTTTTTACACTAATGCATAGTATAAATGCATAGTGGAAGATGGCAGAAATAAGGCTGTGTGGGGCAAACTAATTGACAGAAATTCTACCCTGATATGACTTCAAGCTGTACCTCATTTAATGACTTTTTTATGAAACTCAAGCCAGTATCTCAAATGGCAGTTTTTAAATATTATAACAGTACAACCCTTAAACATACTAACTTGTACATCACAGGCAAAGAATTGTGGTGGAAAATATTGTCTCTGTTTGCATTATTAATCTGATATGTTTCTATACTAGCAGGAAACTTTACATGTAGACCAAAACCACTCCAGTTCATGAATTATTTCTAAGCCAATGTGCTTCAGGTGACATTTTGGTTCCATAGGTTTATAACATGTATAGTGCAAAATGTGCTTGTTGTGGGGATGGAGAAGTGGCTCGTCAGTTGGACCACTTGCCCTTGCAGAAGACATGGGTTCAGTTCTAAGCACCAATATGGTAGATAGCAACCAATTGTAACTCCAATTTTAAAAAGTCAGTTGTAGGAAGATCCAGTTTGAATTGGGGGCTAGTTCTCAGCTACCATCCCTCAGGGCATGGTGCGGAGTGGAGTCTGACTCCGCCCCAAGGAGGAGCAAACAACCTGGCCTAGCTGGGTGATGCTAGGTGGGGCAACCGTGTGCAGTGGTGTGGAGTTGGGGGTCCTATGATTGGCTCTGGGAACTGACGTCATTTGGTTTATAAAAACAGGATATAGCAAGGAATAAATCTGAATTTCCCAGTAATATCATTACAGAATTCCCAGCCGTCATTTTTATTAATTATTGTGCACATACAGGTCAAGGTAGGCCTGCATTTCTTTGGGTGGCCAGCGTGTTGGAAAGAGGTCCTCATTTGGACCACCAATCTGGGTAGCTGATGTTGTGAGTGGACATAGGCTGAAGATAGGCCAACAGCCATCAACCCGGAAATTCTTGTCCAGGGCTCAGCAGTCTCTGGGCAGGTGGGAGGTCATGGCCAAGAGTGGAACACGTATCTTGTGGTTCCAGGCTAAGGTCCTTAGTTGAAAATATGCTCAGGTCAGGCTATGGGAAGTATCCGGCTGGTCTCTGTGCTGAGAGGCCAGTTCCCTACAGCAGCTGCCGGTAGGTGCTGTGTGCCAGTCCCCTTAGCAGGGTCGCAGGGTCCCTGTTCGGCACAAAAGAAAGGTTCCTACAGTCAATAAACTGGGTGGCTTTCAATACAGATAGGATAGAGGTAAAAGACTGTGGGGAATGAACTAACCAGCATTCATTATATACATGAATGGATTTTCCAAAGAATACACTTAATTAGTAAAAGAAAAAGGAAAAAAGTCGGAGGTGAGTACATTTTATCACCCTATGGTTTTGTCTTCATAGGCTTTTTGGCATGAAGAAGTTTGTGTAACCCTTTGATTCATATATGCTTTGATGTCGCATAAAATATCATTGGCTTTTACAAAGTCTTAAATTACTTGCTTTATCTTATCACAGAAATTTCATAATTTAGATTTTATATTTAGATATCCATTTTTACTTGATTTACTTTAGAGGTTATGAGACAAAGTTCAAGATTCAATCATGCATATCCTCTCTTCCTAGAATCATTTGTTGATGAGAGAAGTACACAGTTGAAAATGTTCTTAACAAAAATAAAATACAATAATAAGTTTTGGTGAAGATGTGTGGATGAATCAGACTTCCATATAATGATGGTGGGATTTATATTAGTAAAGCCATTTGGAGACATGTATTGAGGTTTTTCAGAAATCTAAATAGATTCACCACATAACCTTGCTGTCTCGTTTTTAGATTTATACACTAAAAAATTTAGGAAATCCTACCAAAGGTACCTGAATGCCCCCATTCATGGTAGACTTAACACAATATCTAAGATATGGAAATAACCCAAGCATCCATCAATGAGAACATGAAAATCTATAAATGAAAGTGCCATATATTTATATACACACATAATATATAGTCATAAAGAATTGTGGGAACTTATATTGTATAATATTAATTAAATATTAAAGATAGAAAAAGATAAACACTATGACTTAAACTTGTAGAATAAAAATAGTTAACTTGAATGTAAAATATTTATTAATTTATTTATTTTCTTTTCACAGGAAATCAGAAACAATATAAAATGACAACAACAACAAAAAGCAATAAGACCAAAAAAAAAAAAAAAGGGGGGTGATTTCCATTTCTTATTCTGGTGAAATAAAGAATCAATCTACAGGGCTTGGTATGTACTTCTCTTTTTCCCCTTCTCTCTCTTTTTTCTTTCTTCTCTCCCTGCTCTTTCAGGACTACCAGAAGGATATGTGTTTATTGGCTAGTCCAGGAAGCCTTGAGTTCTCAGCTGAGAAAGAGTCTGGTTAATTTCAGGGGGGAGTCTCATCTCTAAACTGCCTAGTCAATGTCTAGCTCCTGTTTAGTTATGTTACCCTCTGAAAAGGGTCTGGGAATTGGGATGCCCGACCACTCTGACTTCTTCAATGCTGATAAAGGACATGGGGTATAGCAATTGGGGTATCCCTCATTCAGAAGATCAATCTAAAAGACCCCCAAGCATAACTATAGAGGGAAAAATCCTTGAAAAATATTGATTTTTAAAAGTGAGGAATGATGAAAGAAAGGAAGATTAAATAGTTCCATTTTGATGAGTACACATTCTGCAGAAATGTTAAAATACCATATTAACTCATATTAAAAATAAATGCAATTAACACATGTTAATCGGAAATAAAATATGTAATAAAAGATAAAAGAGAGTAAGTACAGTTCTACCAGCAGTAAGGATAAACACCATGAAGCATACAATGGATTCATTAAAATTTAATGATTAGGTTTGGAATTTTCATTCATCAGAGTCTTGGTTTTGAGCTTTGATTGGATTATGAAGATTTGCTTGTGCTTCAAAATTGAGCTGCATAATTGAAAAACATCTTTTAAACTACTTACTCTCTGTTCTCTCTCTCTCTCTCTCTCTCTCTCTCTCTCTCTCTCTTTCTCTCTGATGCATGTTTGTGCTTGTGCTTTTGTGCACAGTTGCAGAGACAAGAGTTGGAGACAGGTGTTCACTTAAATCACTCTCCAGCTTTATCCCTTGATGGAGGGTTTCTCACTAGATATCCAATTACTTTTTGTTTCTTTTATTTTTCTTTTTTTCCTTTTTTTTGTATTTTTGCTAGGCATCACCAGAGAGATACAGCAAACTTCTTGTCCTTACACTAGCAATACTGTGGTTAGGGCATTCACAGACACCTCTGAATTTACACAAACATGTTTTGATTGTATCTTTGAACATGTTTACAGTATATTGTGAACCCTCCCTCCTCTACATACTACTATATTATCTGCCAACATCATGTTCTCCATTATTTTTATTTGTCTCTGGTTTAAAGTTCTATTGAGTCTAATTTGTAAATCCCAAGTGCTCTTATGTATATGTCCCTTGGAATCTGGTAATTATCAGGCATAATACACTTAAAGAAACAGTCTCTCTCTCACTCTCTCTCTCTCTCTCTCTCTCTCTCTCTCTCTCTCCCTCTCTCTCTTCCTGAAGCTGCTAGATGCCAATAGTTCCTCAGCTTGGGTTGCTGCTCCATGTCCAATTCACCCAAATATGCTCCATTTTTTTCTGCCTCAGGCTTGACCAAGAACTATACATGTTGTTACAAGCCCTATAGGTTCATGTGTAACTACCTTTTGGTGCCCAGACAATAAACTTTCTCTATATTCATCTACAAACTCTAGTATTTGAGGGTTTTTTTTTCTGCCTCTCTTCAGCAGTGATCCCTTAGCATTTGGAGGGAAGGTTATGATATAGATGATCCATTTATGAATGAGTATTCGGAAGTCTCTTATTCTCTGCATGATGACCAGTGGTGGATCTCTGAAATAATTGTCATCTGCTACAATAAAAAGCTTCCTTGGTAATAGCTGGGAGATGCACTGATCTAAAACAATAAGTTATTAAGAGTCAAGTTAGCACAATGTCTCTTAGCAGAATAACAGCAGTGGGCTTTCCTCAACAACCTGTGAGCTGTTTAGCCACGGGTTCTTGGCCCATATGGCAGTGCCATGTGTCTTCCACCATTTGAAGCAGGCCTTATATATAATCACAGTTGGTTGGCAAAGCCAGGAAAGGGGACAGGTGTATTTATTCATAAAAATTCAAAGGCAGATTTCTATGACATCAAATCCAGCCTGATCTACATAACAAATTCCAGGCCATCTGGGGCTACAGGAAGGCCCCATCTCAAAAAAAAAATGTTCAGTTGGCTACTCCACAACATTCATGCCTCTACTGCGTCAGTTGGCATTGCTTGCCACACAATAACTCACAGCCTTCATAGATTAGTATGTTTAAATATTATTTTCCCTTCCAGTAAGGTGTATATGCATACATGCTATCTTCTAGTTTTATGAAAACTAGCCAACAGAGATGAAACTTCAAGGTCAGAACCAGCTTGATTTATCCTTGTTTATTTTACCACTCAAATTTATGGTTTCTTCTGCAGTAGGGTCTTACTGAGAAAAACGAGCAGTGAAATAGGCAGTATTGCTTAAGTGTCCATGAGACTTCTCTGGTCAACAATTTTAAAAGAGGGAGACTGTTCCTGACACTGGGCCTTTAATTTGCTACCTTCTGTTGCCTGGAAAGGCTAACGAACCCCCATTATAGGCTAACTACATTAACTCTTTTATGTTATACATGTATGTGTTTTAATAAGCATCTATGGCAGTAGGTTGCCACATGACATTTTCTAAGGGTCTTCCTGTCTCCTATCCCATTATTGCCTCTTTCACTTTGTGACACTGCATTCTATCTCTCCTTGCATTAGTTGCCCCCCACCCCACACACACACTGAAAGTCCCTTACTGTTTTCCTGATCTTTAGGGAATTTCCAATTGCAAAACACCTATGAAATTATTCAAAACTGGCAACCACTTGTGATAGAAAATGTGATATTTTCTGCTTGGTCTGATTTAATCCATTTAAGATAATTGTTTCCATTTCTATCCAATTACATGTATATTCCAAGATTTTGCTTTTCTTAAGACCTGAACAATATTCTCTTGTGTAAGTGTGCTAAACTTTTATTATCTATTCATCTGTTGATTGCTATCTAGGTTGTTGCCATTCCAGGCTATTGATCAACAGTGAACATGGACATGGATGAACAGATAATTCTGTTGTAGGCTATAGAGTTATTTTTGCATATGCCTAGGAGTGGAATAGCTAGATCATGTGTGGTATACTCATTTCTACTTATTGAAGAACCTCCACATTGATCTGCCTAGGTCTTCCACTTATTTCTACTCCCACCTGCAAAGAATAAGTGTTCCCATTTCCCCACATACTTGCTAGCATTTGTCATCATTTTTATTTCAGTTTTCTTTCTTTGGATCTTTGCAATTCTAACTTGGTATGATGAAATCTCGAAATAATTTAACATGCATTATCTTGGTGGATATAAATGTTGAATATTTTAAAAATGCAGGCATTTTTGTTTCATCATTTTTAAATTCTCTGTTTAATTCCTTGGTCCAATATTTAATAGGGTTTTTCAACATTTATTTTTTGAGTATTTTGTAAATTGCAGATACTAATCTTCTGTAATATTTATGGCTAGTAAAGATTTTTTCCCAGTTTTACATTGACACTTTTTTACAAACTTTCTGTTTTTTTTTTTTTTTTTTGTGGTTCTTAGCCTCAGTGTTTAATGGCTGTGCTATCCCCCCAGCCCAACAAACTTTCTGTATTGAAAGTTTTTAGTCTCATAAGCTACCAATTTTGAAAATGGTCTTAATGCCTGTATCATCAGGGGCCTGTGGAGGAAGTCCCTTCTTGGGCCTGTAAGTTTCAGGACATTTCCTCTTTTCTTCTATATCTCATTCAGAATATCGGATCTAAAGCTGAGATCCTTGATTCCTTATGAGTGGAGTTTTAGGCAGGGGTAGAAATAGTAACCTCATTTCGTTCTCTATGTGTCACTATCTTATTTGACCAGAACCATTTTTTGAACATACCTTCATTTCTCCAATTTGGCCCCTTTGTGAAAATTCAGGTGGTTGTGTTTTGTAGACTTAAATCATACTCCTCAACTCTATCCCCTTGATCAGTGTATCTGTTTTTGGGCCAGCATTACTATAGTTTATTACTATAGCTCTCTAGTATAATTTGAAATCTTGGGTGATAATACCCAGCAGTTCGTTGTTCAGGATGGTTTTAGCAACCCTTAAAATTTCCTTTCTAATTTCCTTATAAATTTGAGATTAATTTTCAAATTATATGCAGAATTATGGTGGAAGTTTTATATTGATTATGGTGAATCTGTAGGCTGCTTTTGAAGGATGGCCATTTTCAAAATGCTATATTTTTACTCAATCCTCAAGATTATGAATCTAGATCTCTTACCACTGAGGCCTTTCCTTAGCCCCCTTTGCTATAATTTGAATCAATGAGAATTGTGTTTTTTTATTATTTATTTACAACTTATTTATTTATTTACTTATTTATTTTAGTTAGTTAATTAGTTAATTTGTTTGTTTTCACTCTCTATTCTCCCCTATAGATTATCTCTGAGCTCCCAGTGATATCCTTGATCTCTTGTCCATGGCTCAGCTTTTCTGTTTCTCCCACTTTCTGCCTTAAATGGAAGTTGAGATTAGGTAAGGAAGGGGTTGCTACTGTTTGTTTTCCATCCAAAAAAGGACTTTTTCCTCTGGCTGTGAAGTATTATCACATGAACAATTTGAAGATATGGGGCTGAGACATGATGATAATCTTCACTTTCTTTTGATGCTCTACCAGAGGACCTGGATTCATTTCCCAGGACTACTATCAAGCGGATGGCTCAAAATACCTGTAACTCCATTTCCAGGAGATCTGATGTCATCTTCTTCTAGCTTCCTTGAGCACCAGGGATGCATATGTTGCACATACATACATGCAATCATTAACACATAAGTATAAAATTCAAATAGTTTTTTTTAAAGAATTAGGAGATAAGCATTGTTACGTGAAATCTTGCTCTCTAGTCACATATTCATTTAAATATTTAAATTGTTTCTTTACTATTTAATGTGAGTTATAGACTTACTAAAAACACTAAGGAAATTCAGTCATGGAGCTTGGCATGAAAAATGTATATGTCCTCTTCATGTCCACAGTTACCAAAAGGCACAACAGAACTCTATAAAATGTTAAAAATATAATGTAGCTTGAGAAAGATTACTGGTGTTCAGACATAATTTACAGAAATATGTAAGGATCTGTACATTCTTTAAAAGTATTTCAATATTATATTCAAGAATATAATGTTTTGGGGCTGGAGAGATGGCATAGCAGTTAAGAGCACCAACTGCTCTTGCAGAGGACCCGGGTTTAATCCCCAGCATCCACATGGTGGCTGAGAACCTTCTGAAACTCCAATTCCAGGAGAACTCCAGTTCTAGGGGAATCCAACACCCTCTTCTGACCTCTGCGGCATTGCACGACATGGGTGCACAGACCTACATGCAGACAGTACCTTCATACACATAGAGAAAAATAAAAAAAATTAAAAAAGTATATAATGTTTTATTTGAGGATAGATTGAGATGAAGTATTTCCTATATTCTGATGTTTGATTACCCTATACTCGTGGAAGTTAGTTTGCTTTATCATTACAACTTAAACTTCAAGCTATTCAGGCAGCTAACAGATTCTTTTGTGCAACTGCACATTATCATTACTTAAGAAATAATTTCAGCAGTGCTTAAAAATCAGTGTGTATTTAATCAACAGGCAATTGAAAAGAGTGCTTAAAACTCTCACATTTATGAGAAAACTGCAATTATTTAGACATTTCCCTAGATATTATGTTATTTGAATTCTTCATTTTGGAACATACTCATTCAGACATTTATGTGAGGCAGCGTGCTCCTGGCTACCCATTATAGTGAATTTAACTGGCAAGACAGCATTCTGGATGTAAATATTACTGTAGATGAATGGAACTTGGTAATAATTAACTTTTACTAGTTTGGAGAAGACAAAGTCTATTAAAATTAGCCACAACACCCTGAATTATATCATTTTAGAACATTTCAAAGAACTAACCCTTGAATTTTCATGTTTCCTGAAGCATATATGGGTATCTCTGAAGAAATTAAGAAAAGGAAAATATTCCCGATTTTTTAAAAAATTTTCTCTCATGAAAAGAATATCTATTCTGATTTCCTATCTATTTCATTTAAAGAACAGACAAATGTTTAGGAAAATCAGAACTCTGGTGCTGTGAAGAAGAAAGAAAACAAGGTATGTACTTGAAATTCTGAGTGGGACCACAGCACCATGACTCCAAGTCTAAACTGGTCTTGTGTTGTATTAAGTTATATTCCTCTCTTTGAAGTTGGTTGCATATTGGATATCAAATTGGTAATTTTGGGATTTTAATTCAGCCAAAGATTTATAAAAATATGTGGTCCAATTATCTTTTCAGGTTATCGTCCACAATTTTCACATTATACCTATGATTTGATTTGATTTATATAAACTAGCTTTTACAAAGCAAATCAAAATAGTTTCTTGAGGACAGGTTCAGAAGCAGTTTCACAATATGAGTTCAGAGTAAGACCCTGTCATATTTAACAGGGGGGAAAATTGTAATTCATGGATTAACATATCCAAACATGTGTCTATGCTAAAGTAACCTACCATAACTATTAGTGCTGCTTAAATACCTATATATCTAATTGCTTGTTCTTCATTAGTAGGATCGAAAGGTTATTCCTGGACAAACTGTCAGCCCATGAAAGGAAACAGCCAGAATTGACCAGAGTCCAAGTCAACAGCTCCAGAGAGAGTGGACTGTTTTACCTCTCATCCACCTGTGCCCCTTTTCTAAGCCTAGGGAACAACCTGCGGAAGAGGGGGCGTGGTAGAATGTAAGGGCTGCGATTGGGGTGAATGGTGAAACTACAGCAATGTAGTCTGGACACTCATTTGATCAACTTGATTGAACAAACAACCTGTCACCCCCCACTGGATGGTGGGGCTGTAGGTGTTTGGGCACAACAGCCTGCAGATAGGTTTTGCATGAAGGATGCTTGTACTCATGGATTATCACTTATAGCTAAAAATGAAAAAAAAAAACTGAGAGAAAGATGCAGGACAGTTATGGCAGAATGCATGACCTGGGATGGGGTGGGGGTGGGGGGGGAGGGAAAGGGAAATAAGCCTGACCTGAATTGGAAAAAATGTATGAAATGCACAAAGCATCAATAAAAACTAATTTAAAAAAAAAAACAACAATATAAGTTCAGAGTGTTTCCTAGCTATCTTAGTAACAAGAGAAGATCACATAGATCACAGGTGTGAGGAGACTGATTTACCTATTATTCAAGCTGACTAGTTTCACTTGCAAAATCAATTAGCACAAATTAAACAACTAAAGTGAGTTGGAATAATGGCTGCTTAAATTGATTGAATAAAGACTGAGAAAAATTAGTCCTCATAGGCCATCTATATATTTAGTTTTGTATTTCTTGTTTTTTTCCAAATCTTTGGTTTTTTATTAAATAACTTACATTTCAGACAGCTATTAAACAATTAATGTCAACACAATTTTATGTGGCTCCTTATGAAAACCTAATAAATATATTTTGGATATAACTTTGGTTACTTTAATAACCACCCAGCTCCAAATTAAATTCTACATTATGTAATTTTGTTTTTCTCTATCAACTTTATTTATTAAAACATGCTTATGGATGCTAACAAATTAAGAGAATACTTATGAGAAATTCCATGGTGGCTTAATTTTCAGATTTTTTTTATATTTTATTTTTATTATTTTTACTTTACCTGTATGAGTATCTGCCTGCAGGTGTGTAAGTGCATGCATGTCATGAAATGCCTACAGATATCTGAAGAGGGTATTGGATCCCCTGGAACTGGAGTTATGGATAGTGGTTAGCTGGAAATCAAACCCTGATCCTCTGCAAGAGAACTGGTTTTCTTAACCACTGAGCCATCTCTCCAGCCCCAATTTCATATTCTTACCAAGAGAAAAATAAAATAACTCAAATCTTGAGAGAGAATATAAAATTCCAGGAAAAAATGTTATTTAGAAAAAGAGCACTGTCAAAGCACTGTGATGGTGGATGTCTCAGGTACAAGCAGATCAAGCAGAGGCATGATTAGAACTTGATGTGAGGTAGACATAAAACTAGGATGGGATGGAATTGTTTAACTTGATGAAACAGCCTTTAACCCAGTTTCAGTAATTCTTCAAAAATCATAAAATCAAAACTGTCTATTGAAAGTTATTTTATTGGCTTAGATGAAATGATCATACCTAAAGTTCATAAAAATAGTGAAGAATGATTGTGATGTCTATAACCCTAGCACATCGGCAACTGACGCATGACTATCTTCAGTTGGATTGAGTTCCGGAGTTTTTATTTCAAGTTTTATTTGCTTGGATTTTTTTCAGAGATTCTTTTCATTGAAATCTTAGTTTCATGCTCTAAATTTCTTTAGTTATTTCATTCATCAGTTTGGTTGTGTTTTCATGATATTCATTTGGTCTTTAATTTATATCTCTTTGAGTTCCTTGAACATATTTCCAATTACTATTTTGGATACATTGTGCATCCACTAGGTTGTCATTCTCAGGAAACATTACAGTAGAAGCGCTATTTTCTGGACTACTTCAGAAAATTATTATCTTGGTTCTTCATATTTTATGCATTTTTCAAGGGGATCTAGATATCTGAACCTGTGTTTCTTGCTGGTGATTTTTGGGGTATGGGTCAGTGATCTCCTCTTGGCTGAGTCATTATCTGTATCTTTGCTGTTTCCCAAGCTGACTGGTGTTTGATGTTCAATTTGGGAGAATCTGTATGTCCTTGTACAAATGGCATGCACATAATGATCTCAGTTACTGCTTAGGATAGGTGCAACATTTGAGATGACCTTTCAGGGTTGACTCATCACAATTCTGTAACAGCAGGGTCGACAGCATACTTGCTAAGTGAGCAGGTTGGCAGACAGTTCAAGCCGAGAGAGCTCACAGGTCTGGCACAAGGACCCTAGTAACCCTAGCAGGTCTGAATGCATGGTGGGTCTGGAAAATATCCTGGCAGAGCTGATATGCTGACTATGGAGCTCTTGGAGGTGGGGGAGAGGCGATTTGCCAAGGTATATGGGAAAGTTCCTAGATATAGGGGTCCACAAGTGTCCTAGCAGCAAAGATGGGAGACACAAGAAGAAGGACAGGGAGAGCTCCAGGGCAGGGATGAGGAAGCCCCCAGGAGAACCCAAAGGACCCGACAGGGTCGGGATTCCAGAGCTCAGGGAGATGGGGAAAAGGAGATTTAGGAAGGCAAGTCTGAGAAAGTTCCCTGATCTGAGGTCCACAATGTTCCTCAAAAAGGAGTAATGTCTTAGATCTTCAGTTTGAAATGACATTGGGCTACACAATGAATAAATGGCAAATAATTACACACACACACACCATAAATATACATATATATATATATATATAATCTTAATACATACAATTTTATAAAGGTTAGTTTATTAACTTCATAATGACTTCTCAGAGAAATTTAGGAGGAAATTTCCCTCTACAATACACCAAACATTTCTGCACAAACTATGCTACAATGATTTCCTTCTGTAACTAAAATGTCAAGAAAATCAGGTTCACATGTGCTAAAAGAGCTTTACTCCAGAAGGAGAGGTCAGCTGCAGCTGGCATTTTCCCTAGAGATACAGGTAGGACAAAGCCCAGGTTTTAACAGGTGTCTGGGTTAGATTAAAAGAGACAGCTTCAATACTTCTAACATCATAAGGCCATATTAAAAACACTGCCACTTTTTGTTTTTATTCAGAAACCATGGTTCTCCTTAAAACAATGATATGCAAAGAAAAAGCAAACAGAGTCTGTGGGAATAACAACCTTCTTCATGTTAACTGAATTTTTATAAAAACAAAGTGTGTAAATTTTTTTTTAAAAAATGGACTTCACTATGACATTTCTGTTTATGCATATACCATACTTTGAAAATATTTTGTCACCTCCAGGCAAAATGGATAAAAAAGGTAGCATTTATATAAAACCGAGTTGGAACTTTCTTGAGGACTTGGAGTAGGAAATTTTCAGTTAAATGGTTTTATTCAATGTGAAAATGTACCTTAAGAAAATGTCTTTAAAATAATAGATCTTAAAGACACAAACTTTTTACAGTTTGGAAAATGGTATTAAATGAAATTAGCCCCCTACGAAGGAACATAATTCTTTCTGCAGAAGCTGAAATAGGCACTTAATGATTACATTTTGAAGGATGGTCTCAGGTCTTTCAGCAAGATAATCCTAGGTTGTAAGCCTAGCAAAAAGCTTGCAAAAAAATTTTTACAATTCATTGAGAGAGAGAGAGAAAAAAAAAAGACAGTTCTTCTAAGAAAGTGAAATCCATGAACCCAAGGAGTCTTTGTAAAACAAGGCCAAGCTATGAGTAGAGCTAGGCACTAGATTTTTCTGGTACTATCTGGAAGCTCCAACTGAAATCTGCACAGTGGAAAGAATGAAGACATTCTAGAGGCACTATGTCTCCTTTCGTTACTGACTTGTTAGAGTCAGAGTCAGAGCCTGGGCTCTGGCAATGCTGACCCATCCTTCATAGACCACTTAAAGACAGGACCTGTGGGAAAAGTAGTTAAAGGTTATTTATTCAATGCGGCCGTTTTGGAAAGAACAACAGCAACAAAGAAGTTTAGTGGCCTCCAAATCCATCTTTAGGATCCTGATATGAAGCTTAGGTAAGAGTCTATATGAGGGAAGGAAAAGTAACCATTCCTGGTGAGAGTGGTCCTGCCTATCACCATCTCAGCTCCAGACTTTCCTGCAAGGTATGTTAAAATGGTATCAGCTGTATGAAATATTATCCTGGGAAAGCACATACACATCTGGTTCCACTTGACTTCATTCCCTCTCTTCTTTCCACCTGAAATTCCTGGAGGATTCAGTTCCTTGTTGGTTATTTCGTCAGTAATTGGACAGTCATAAATGTCTGTGGGAATAGCTACCTTCTACAGAGAACCCAGTGAGACTGAGATGATCTTTGATGTACCATCGATTTCCCAAATTTGTGTGTGTGTGTGTGTGTGTGTTTGTGTTTGTGTGTGTATGAGAGAGAGAGAGAAAGAGAGAGAGAGAGAGAGAGAGACAGACAGACAGAGGGAGTGAGTGAATTCTTTGTTTTGGTGTGTAATTATACCCATATACCACAATTTGCTTATTCATTCTCCTCTTGATGGACAATTATTTCTAGTTGTTGACATTTGTAAATAAAACTGATATAAACATGCATCTGCAAGTACCTGTAGATAAAAATTATTTTCATTTCTCTTGGGAACAACACCAGGACTTAAGTCAAGGTTTCTCAGTCCTCTCTTGGGATCCAGTGTCTGATGCCATGGATAGGGAAAATTAAAAGAGCAATGATGATAGCTAATGTCTTTTAAGTGTCTGTGGGACCTCCCTGTTCAACAACTTTAAAAGAGAGAATCTATTCTAAATATTGAGCTTTTTATTTGTTAACCTATGTTGTCTGGTAGAGAAAATGTACCCTCATTTTGAGGTAACTGTGCTGGATAGCTTTAGTGTCAACTTGACACACCTGGGTTGAGGGAGCCTCAATTGGGAAATTGGCTCCATTGGACTGGCATGTGGCCATGTCTGTGGAGTATTGTCTTGATTGTTGAGCAATGTGGGATGGTCCAGGCCACTATGGGTGGTGCCACCCTGGGCAGGTTGTTGTGTACTATATAAAAGCTCAGGCTGGGCATGGGCCAGGAGAGCAAGCCAGTGAACAGCATTCCTCCATGGCCTGTGCTTCAGCTCCTGCCTCCAGGTTCCTGCCCTGAGTTCCTGCCTTGGGCTCCCTAAGTGATGAACTGTGACCCAGGAGATGTAAGCCGAATAAACCCTTTCCTCCCCAAGTTGGTGTTGGTCAGAGTATTTTTTCACAGCAATGGAAGACAAACTAGAACAGTAACTAAATTTAAACTCTTTTATTCTATGAGTAAATATTTTAAGGAGCTTCTACAGAAGTTGGTTTCCATACAACTTTTTCAAAGATCTTCAATGTTAGTTATCCTTCTCTCACTCCCTCTACTGCCCTACACTCCCATTTCCTACCACCTTTAACCCTTCCTATAACATTATTCTCCTTCCTCAATAAAACACTGCATTCTATCTCTTCTCTTATGCCATGCCCCATTGCCACTTACTACTTTTCTTACCTCTTCAGACTGGCCAAAAATACATAATTATAGATTCAAAAGCAGCAACCACTTATGACAGAGAACATGTGACCGTTTTTATTCTGGGTCTGGCTTATCTGGTTTATGTGTTTCCAGTGTTACCCATTTGCCTGTGAATTTCATAATTTTTTATAACTCCTGAGCAATACCCTATTGTGCACTGATGCACCATTCTTTCATTATTCTTTCATCAGTGATGAGCATCCAGTTTGTTTCCAATTTCTTTCTATAGTGAATGAAACAGCAATGAACAGTATCTCCTTATTATGTGCAAAAGCCTCTGAAAAAAATATATATATTCAAGAGTGGTTATAGATGGTGTGGTGGTTTGAATGAGAATATCCCCCATAGGCTTGAAGTATTTGGATACTTTGAACCCAAAAGTTGTCACTGTTTTGGGAGGTCTTAGAAAGTGTGGACTTACTGGAGGAAAGATGTCACTGGGGACAGGCTTAGAGAGTTCTTATGTGTGCTGGATTTCTGGTTGTGCTCTTGTTCCTGTGCCTGCTTGAATATGTGAACACTGAACTTTCTGCCCTTCCTATTATAAGTTCCCTTGGTCATAACATTTTAGCAACAGAGAAGTAACTGATAGGGAAGTTGGTACCAGTATGAGGGCTGCTGTGTGAAGAACCTGACCATGTGGGTTTAGAGGAGGAATGTGGAAGATTTTGGAACTTTGGACTATAAAAGCTGTTGACTGCTGTAAGCAGAGCATAGTTGGTCAATCTAATAAAAGACTGGAAGAAAGTCCTGCTGAGAAACATGTAGTTCCAGAGAGAAATAAAGATTTAAGCAGCAACTGGAATATTTTGGCAGAATCTTGATGGAGTCTGTGTACAGCCTAAAAGCTTGCCTGAGGCTAAGTTGAAAACAATGGACTAATTATTTTGGAGATAAAATTTTAAGAAAGTCTTATGTAGAAATGGTGCCCTGGCTATTAAACATGAATATTATGCAGATCTATAGTGAAAAAGGGCAAATAGGATAGAAAGAACTTCAGAATGTACATTTTGGATTAAAAGGGAGCACTAAAAGATTAGAGCCAAGAAACGTGTTGAAGGAAATAGTCCCTTTGTTAAAGAGATTAGAGTGATTAGAGAAAGACCTAGATATTTGTGTGTAAACAATGGAAAGAGTGCCTCAGGGGTAAGACCATACCTAGCTAAGCCTCCAACTTGTGAAAGAAAAATTGGGGCCATGTTTTCTACTCCTAATATTTACTACATTAACAGAATTATTATCTATTTTGATTTGCTAAAATGTAATATGATCCCAGTGATGAAAGACTTTCCTATATGGATTATGTCAGCATTTCTATTTTTACATCTATATTCTCAAATGCTGAATTTCATGAGATAAATATGTCCCATATTCACTTTTGCAAAATTTCTTCACAGGTAATGAATGACAAGGGAAAGCTGTGTTAATTGCAAAGAAGCAGATAATTCAGATGAAAATCTGTAAATGATGGCTAAAATCTATTGGATATTCCATATCATCAAAAGGTTTGTCATTGATATGAATTCTCGTATGTTAATTGTGAACCGTGAGTAAAGGCCCTGCCACTTTTCTTACATTGATATGCTTTTTGTTTGTTTGCTTTTTTTTTTTTTTACCAGTATGAATTCCCTGATGATGAGAAAGATGTGAGCTTTGAGTGAAGGCCTTTCTACATTCTTTGCATTCATAAGGCTTCCCATCAGTATGGATTCTCTTATGTAGAGTGAGCTGTGAGCTATGACTAAAGGCCTTCCCACATTCCTGGCGTTCATATGGCTTTTCTCTATTATGAATTTTCTGCTGTTCGCAAAGCCTTGAACCAAAGCTAAAACCTTCCCACATTCTTTACATTCATTGGGTTTCTCACCAGTATGAATTCTTGTATGGAGAATAAGTTGTGAAAGCTGAGTAAAGACTTTCCTACATTACATTCTTTACATTCATAAAGCTTCTCACCAGTATGAAGTCTCTAGTATAGAGTAAGTTGTAAATTCCTTTCCACATTCTTTACATTTATAAGGTTTCTCACCAGTATGGACTTTTTGTTCTCCAGTGAGTTATGGATTTCTAATAAAGGCCTTCCCAGGTGCTTCAAACTTATATGGTTTTTCACTAGTATGAATTCTATGATGGAAAATAAGTTGTGAGCTTTGACTAAGGCCTTCTCACAGTCCTTGCACACATTGGGTTTCTCACCAGTATGAAGTCTCTGATGAAGACTTACTGAGAATCACAACTAAAGGATTTCTCTCACTGCTTACATTCATGGGGTTTCTCATTGCTGTGAATTCTAGGATGTTGAGTGATGTGTGAGGCTCCTCTGACGGCTTCCCCACATTCCTTACATGTTTAAGGTTTCTCTATAGAATAACATCTTTGATGCTGAGATAAATAGATATGTTGGATAAAAATGGACATTCCATCATATGTGATCATCCCTTTCCTGAAATATTCCTTCTGATTCTCCTGTTGCTTCTTTGATTTACCTTTGATTTCTAAATATCTTTTAGAATTTACCTCAGGCTCATAGTTTTCAAGCCTGCCACTCAATTCCCATTGAGATAATTCTTGTTAGTGTGATATTTTTAGAGATAAGTCATTTGAACACCTTCAAGGAAAGTAAAAGGAACAATAAAACAGATGGTAGACTTCTTAAAAGCAACAATGAAAGCCAGAAGACAATGGGATAATATCTTCAGAGTGGGATCTACAGAGTGCGATCTACAGAACCTGAACTCATTGCCACAATGGCCACCAATTATTTCATGGTGTGGCACACACTGTTCTTTATATCTATTTATTTTTCAGTTCCTTGGTCTTGAAGTCCTATTGACACCATGTTACTATAGTTCTCCAACATCACATCTCTTTTCACATCCCTCTGAGCAGAGTCCAAGTATTCCTACTCTTCCTTAAAGAAGTCAACAGCAATATCCCTGAACATCACTGATTTCTAAGACATGCTTTTTAGAGTTGTAAAAAATGACCAGTCCTATTCTGGTTTCTTTCTTTCTTTCTTTTTTTTTTTTTTGGAATATATATATAGATTTAAAGGATATATATATATATATATATATATATATGACAGTAGTTCTTTTATTTTTTAATATACAGTAGCTTTAAGTTTCACAACACCCCATTTGTTTCATTGGTCTTAATGCCTAGACCATGAGGGCCCTATTTGGAATGAACTTACTTTGGTTATAAATTCCTGGTATTCCCTATTTCCTCTCTCAGAATCAGGGTATCAGGGTTGAAACCATGGATTCCTTTGGAATTGGGCTTTGTGTAAAGTGAGATATAGGATTTTGTGGGAAGATGCAGTTTAAGTGAGGGGCTAGTTTTCAGCTAGCATCCCTAAGGGCATAAGGTGGAAGTCACAGGGCCCCCCAGACCCCACTCCATGAGACAGTAGCTCATGATCCCATGATGCTGGGTGGAGCAGTAGCAGCAGATGTACACAGGGGCATGATGGAGGGGCCTAGGATTGACCCGGAGAGATGATGTCATTTTGCTTATAAAAGTGACTTGCCACATGTAGTAAATTGGATTCACCATTAACGTCAAGACAGTCCCTGGATCCATGACTTTGCACTTGTAGGCTGGAGCAGACCTGAATTTTGAATCTTGAATGCCAGCATGGGGGTGGGAAGGAGGCTAATCAGTTAACCAACCTATGGAGTGAATTGTGAGTGGGTGTAGGCTGAAGAACAGCCATCAGCCATCAGCCTGGATTTCTTGACCAGAGGCCAGTAGTCTCTGGGTAGGTGAGTGGACACTGCTGGATGGGAAGTGTTCCATGTCCCAGAATAAGAACCTGGGTTTGGAAGTACCACCCAGGTCAGGCTACAAAAGTGGCCAGCTGACCTCTGTGTCAAGGGGTCAGTTCCCCAGCAGTGACTGTAGGCAGCCACTGCTCCCCTCCTCTTATTTAGCAGGACTGTGCTAAATAGAATAAAGAGAAGGTTCCTACAGGATTTAAATTCATTCTTCTATATGCAGGTACCCAGTTTGGCCAGCATTTGCACTTACTTCATTTTACTTTTCCAAGGAATTCATAAATAATTTCAGAAGTCTTAACCAAAAGAAATATAAGAAAACAGCACAGCACTATAACAGCAACATAACAGTATTTAATAAATATTTGTCAATAATAGCTCTAAATTTTATTGGTCTCATTTCCCTAATTAAAAGTTATACGGTAACAGACTGGATTAGAAAACAGGATCTATATTTTTGCTGCCTAAAAGGAACATACCTCCTTATTCAAAATCCACACCATTTTATACTAAAAGGATGAAAAAAGTTATCACAAGCAAATAAAATGAAGAAAAAAGCAGATAGAGCTATAGTATCTGAATAAATTTCAAAATAAACTCATTAGAAGAGACAGGGAAGGATACTACATATTCATTAAAAAGAAATATCCACCATGAGAATATTACAATCTTAACCCTATAAGCACCAAGCACAATTTCATAAAATAAACACTAACAGAGATAAACATATTGATTCAGTCCAACACAGTGAGATGACTTCAATACCTCACTGTTATCAATAAACAGGTCTTCCAGATGACTACTTACTGGAGAAATCCTAGAATCAAAGGGGAATGTAAATAAAATGGACCTCACAGACATTATAAAACATTCAATACAAACACTAAAGAGTCCAGTTTATTCTCAATAGCCTACCACATATTTGGGCACTAAACAAGTCTCAACAAAAATTGAAATCTCATATATCTGATATCAAAGTCATAAAACTGGCCATGAACAACAATAGAAATGAGTAAAGTAACTCATTGAAACTAAAATACACACCGGTAAAAGTGAATTGAATCAAAGGAGAACTCAGGAAGTAAAATGAAAAAAAAAATCCTAGAATTAAATGGAAATAAAAATGGAGCATATAGAAATATGTGGGAAACAATGAAGACACTTATAAGAGGAGAGTTTACATCCCTAAATGCCTATATAAAATAAAATATCTTAGAACAAACCTGACCAAAGGCACTAAAGATCTCTTCAAAGAAAAGTTAAAACCTTAAAGAAGATTGAAGAAGACATTACAAGATGGAAAGACCTCCCATCTCATGGATTAAAAAAATTAATTGTTCTAGTTTGTCTTCCATTGCTGTGACAAAATACTCTGACCAACACCAACTTGGGGAGGAAAGGGTTTATTCAGCTTACATCTCCTGGGTCACAGTTCATCACTTGGGGAGCGCAAGGCAGGAACTCAGGGCAGGAACCTGGAGGCAGGAGCTGAAGCACAGGCCATGGAGGAATGCTGTTCACTGGCTTGCTTCCCTGGCTCATGCCCAGCCTGCCTTCTTATACTGTACACAACAACCTGCCCAGGGTGGCACCACTCATTGTGGGCTGGGCCCTCCCATGCTGCTCGACCATCAAGACAATACTCCACAGATGTGGCCACAAGCCAATCCAATGGAGCCAATTCCTCAATTGAGGCTCCCTCAACCCAGGTGTGTCAAGTTGACACTAAAGCTATCCAGCACATTAATATAGCAAAAGTGTCCATTCTACTTAAATCAACATGAAGATTCAATGCAATCCCATTTAAAATCACCACGAGTTTCTTCACAAACTTAGAATTAAAAAAAAATCCTTAAATTCATATGTAGAAAAAACTCAAATACTCAAAGCCACTCTGAGCAAACAGAACAATACAGGGGGGAGATCACTATACCAGACTTCAAACTATATTACAAGGCTATAGTTATAAAAAGCAGCTGGTACTGGTACAAAAACAGACCAATAGACCAATGGAACAAACTTGAAGATCCAAACTTGAGCACATACAGTCTCAGCCACTTCATATTGACAAAGGAGCCAAGAAGATTCATTGGAGGAAAGACAGCATCTTCAGGAAATTGTGTTAGAAAAACTGGATTGCCACTTATAAAAGAATAAATTTAAACCCATACTTCTCACCCTGTATAAAAATTTGATCCACTCCAAGTGGATCAAATACCTCAGTGTGAAACCTGAAACTCTGAAAGTGATAGAAGGAAACTTTGACAGTAACCTACAAGACACAGGCATAGGAAAAGACTTTCTAAATCAGATAGCAGCTGTGCAGAAAAAAAAAAAAAGGTCAATAATTGACAAGTGGGACTTCATTAAACTCAAAAGCTTCTGTACAGTGAAACAGACAGTTAATGAAGTGAAGAGAAAACCCACAGATTGGAAGAAAACATTCACCAGTGATACATGTGGGAGGAGGAAAATTTCCCCACTGATATATCTTACAGAGAATTAACTTCCAAAATATAAAAACTACTCAATAAAAATAAGAAGAAAGAAAACCAAAGACCCATCTCAAGAGATTGAGTAGGGGCTTGGAGAGATGAGCTACGGTTAGAGCACGCCCGACGGCTCTTCAGAGGGACCCGGGGTTTGATTCCTCCAGCACGCCACATGGGTGCCTTGAACGTCTGTAAAATTCCAATATCAAGGAGAAATTCCAGTTTCCAGGGTGAACGCTGAACGACCTCTTCTGCCTCCGGGCATTGAGACAAACGGGTTGCACAACCTGCAGTTGTCGACCAGTTACCATTCGTATACACTACAAGAAATAATAAAATAATAAAAAAATATTTAAAAAACGNAAAACAAATGTCTCACTCAAAAGATGAAGTAAAGAGCTGAACAAGTGAGATATAATAAAGATGGCTGAGAAACATCTTAAAAAATATTCGGGGCTGGAGAGATAGCCTAGCGGTTAAGAGCACCGACTGCTCTTGCAGAGGACCTGGGTTTGATCCCCAGCACCCACATGGAGGCTGAGAACCGTCTCTAACTCCAATTCCAGGAGATTCCAGTTCCTGGGGAATCCGAGACCCTCTTCTGACCTCCGTGGCATTGGACAACACGGGTGCACAAACCTACATGCAGACAGTACATTCATACACATACAAAAATAAATAAAAAATTAAAAAATATAAAATGTCTAAAAAAAAATTCAACGTTGCTATTGAATATTCAACATTGCTGCAAGTTCCAGGACAGCTGGGGATACAGGGAGACCCTGTCTCAAAATATACCAAAAAAAAAAAAATTCAACAGTGCTAATAAATAAGAAAATGAAAATTAAAAGCACCTTAAGATTTCATCTTACTCTGGTAGGTCTAGCTTTGATACAGAAAAAAAAAAAAAGTATATCGAATGTTGGAGAGGTTGTGGGAAAGGAGAATACTCATCCAATGCTGGTGGGAATGTAAACTCTTACTCAAAATGAGCCTACCACCTGATCCAGTCATACAACTCCTGGGTATATACCCACAGAACTCATCCTACCACAGAGATAAATGCACATCTATGTTTATTGCAGCTCTTTTTACAATAGTGAAGAACTGGAAGCATCCCAAGTATCCCTCAATGAACAAGTACATAGGGAAAATGTGGTACATATACACAATGGAGTTCTATGCAGTGGTAAAGAAAGATGACATCATGAACTTTGCAGGCAAGTGGATGGAACTAGAAGTCATTATGCTAAGTGAAGTAACACAGTCCCAGAAAAACAAAGGATGAATGGTATCCTTCATTTGTCGAGTCTATTACCAAATCCCTAGTTGTAGGGCAAACTGGGCAACATTAATGTTATATTTCTTTTTATCTGAAAGTAATAGTTCTGTTATAAGGTGAATCCCTTAATGGGCCCTAGAATTAACCTACCACTTATATTCAGACATTGTAATTGTGATATAGGGATGGAGGGTACGTATTCATATTTTCTTTTCTTTTTTTTTCTTTTTTTTCTTTTTATTTATTTCTGTATGTGTATGAATGTGCTGTCTGCATGCAGGTCTGTGCACCCGTGTGGTGCAATGCCGCGGATGTCAGAAGAGGGTGTCGGATTTCCCTAGAACTGGAGTTCTCCTGGAATTGGAGTTTCAGACTGTTCTCAGCCGCCATGTGGGTGCTGGGGATCGAACCTGGGTCCTCTGCAAGAGCGGTCGGTGCTCTTAACCACTAGGCCATCTCTCCAGCCCCTCATATTTTAAATAATATAAAATTAAAAGGAAAAAATGAATTCATAAGCATGTATTCGAAATAACATACAACTTATTTACAGATGTCATAATTGTGGTATATGTGTGACATATACCATATAAATATATATACATATATGCATACTTTAGAGCAATACATATTGGAGGGAATAAAAACAACAAAAGGAGTGGGTACAAGAACTGACTGAAACAGTAAACTTCTGCCCCAAACAATAAACCCCTGCATAGAAAATCTTTAAAAAGACTCAGAAAAAGATGCAAGACATGTATGGCAGAGTGCATGAATTCAGATGGAGAGGGAGGCATTGAAAGGGGAATGAATCTAAATTGAACTCAGAAATGTATGAAATGCAGAAACCTCAATAAAAATATTTAATGAAAAAAGAAGAAAAAGAAATAACATATTGAAATTCTTCCTAAAAGTTCAGTATTATTCTGATCCCAAAACTAGATTGTGCAACCAGAGTGATTATTCAGTAGATAAGAGCAATGGCACTCTTGCAGAAGACCCAAATTTGGTGCTCAGCACCCACATAGCAGCTGACAACTGTCCATAACTCCAGTTCCAGGTGATCTTGTGCCCTGTTCTGATTTTGGCAGGCATTATACAACACGGTGCACTTATGTACATGTAAACAATACACACATATGTACAAATTAAAAATTATAAATAAAATATTTTTTAAAAACAAAGTCAAAACAAAAGTGAAAAACTTATGGTTCAACAGTCTCATTAGGATAGACAGATTTTCTCAATAAAATATTTGTAAAGTTAATGCAAAAAGACGTCAAAGGTTTTCCATTATGATCAATTTAGCTTCATCCTTGAGCGCCAAGGATGGTTCAATATAGACAAAACAAAAACTGTAATTCACCACATAAATAGACTCAAAGACAGAAGCCACATGATCATCTCATTAAAGGCAGAAAATAGCTTTTAGAGAATTGAACAACCCTCCATGGTGAAGTCATTGGGAATCTAGGGATAACTGGGACATATCTCAATATCATCACTGCAATATTCCCTCATTATTAAAGAGCCAAGATTATATATTCTCTTGATGTGTGGACTTTTTGTAATTTAACAGGACCAAAAGTGATTCCTTTTTGGGTTGCATGAGAACATTTCATCTGACAGCTGGGTATGAATCTGCACAGTGGTGGACTCCTTTCTGTAGTTCTGAATGCTAGTCCCATGCTCCACAAAAACCCCATACTTAAGGTCACCTCAACATTAAGGAATAGGAATTTTTTTTAATTTTTAAGATTCTATTTTCGAGATATGTATATGTGTCTGTGTGAGGGTATGTTCACATGAGTGCGGGTGACCAAAGTGAATTTAGAGGCCAGAGCCATTAGATTCCCCTAGAGGTGGTTTAAAGGCAGTTGTGGGGCTTTCTGCCATTCTTATGGAGAACAAAGGGAAGCTTAAAGAGGATGCAATACAATTTAAAACTGGAGTTTGCATCTCAGGCCAGAAAAAAACTGAAGTTGAATCTGTCAGTTCTTTAGAGTCCTTCTCATTTATACTACATGTTTAAAAAGATGTCTTCCCAGGGGCTGGAGAGATGGCCTAGCGGTTAAGAGCACCGACCGCTCTTACAGAGGACCCGGGTTCGATCCCCAGCACTCACATGGCGGCCGAAAACCATCTGAAACTCCAATTCCAGGAGAACTCCAGTTCCAGGGGAATCCGAGACCCTCTTCTGACCTCCGCGGCATTGCACGACACGGGTGCACAAACCTGCATGCAGACAGTACATTCATACACATACAGAAATAAATAAAAATTAAATAAAAAAAATTTAAAGATGTCTTCCCTTTTATGGTACACACTTCTTTTATCATTATTGACACTTATGTATCTGGAGGGAACTCGACAAGAAGCCACTATAACTTTGGTTGCCTTCCCATGAACTCAACTCTGTGCGAAATCTGGAAGGTTATAAAACAGCATGGGGTGGTAGACATAAGCCTCCTTCATTGTTTACCCCCTGGGTACAATGCATAATTTCTACTTGCAACATTCATGAGAATAATGACTGTCAATTTTAAGGCTCTATATGCATAGTTTCTTTACAGTAGGTTTATTCCTTTCTCTGGTTTGTTTCCTGGGATATAGAGGAATATCTAAAGTTAACTCTTTAGAAAAAAGAGGATCTAAGACAGACAATATGGCTAAAAATAACAGGAGGTTTGAGTAGAGGAATTAGATTTCTTCTTGCTAAAAGAAAGGTTGTCTACCTCACAATAAGGGATAAAGCACTGTGACTCATGGTATTTGCTCCTTTCAGCAGGAGAACTCAGTATGGGAGAGATGGGAGATGGGGGTCTTACCCCTTTCCTTTGTCACCCCATATTAGCCCATGTGGAAACTGCCTCCTGAATTACTTAGCAAACCATTCCCAATGGTTTTTCACCAAAATGAATTTAATGAGCTGTTTGGCATTCCACTCATTTGCCCTAGTTTTCAGATTAAGGCATGATTATACTGCCTTTAAGGACTACAAATAAGTTTATAACAATAGTTCTCTAATATGGTCACTATGGCACTGAACACTAATTAGTTAACAATGCTGCTGAATACCACATTTTAAAAATCATGCATTGTTCTTGTAGCAAAGTGCATGTGATGTGTTGAATGGGCTCTGACACCATGGGACGAAACCTCCCCCTTGAATTAACATGCTTGTGTCATGTCTAATTTCTCCACGATAGTATCATCTTCTTTCAGTATATATCATTTTCAGCAGCTAAAGAGAAATGCTGTGCTTACTTTGTCAGTGTGACACAAACCCAGACATACCTTGGAAGAAGGAACTTCAGTTGTGGAATTTCCTGCAACACACTGGTCTGTAGCCTCATCTAGGAGTCATTTTCCTGGTAGCTAACTGCTGGAGGAAGCACTTTAGGCAGTATGTCTGGGAAGAGGGCTTGGGCTATATAAGCAAGGTGGTTGAACAAGCCAGGGAAAGTAAGACAGTAAGCAGCATTCCTTCATGTTCTTTGCTACAGTTCCTGCCTGCAGGTACCTTTCTTGTGTCCATCTATGTTTTCATTAATGATGAACTATGATCTGTGGCCTAATAAACCTTTTCCTTTCCAAGTTGACATGGGTCAGCAATTTATTATAGCAACAAAAAATAACTAGAACAGGAAGGAAGAAGGGGAAATTAATGTGTAATAAGTTTAGTTTCAGTTTACAAAGAGAAGGGCTTTGTGAAGATAGATGATAATGACAATTACATAAGCATGTAAACCTGTGACTAGGTTGAGTTCCACTGAATTATACATATAAGAACAATAAAGATGGTATTTAATTATAGAAGAGTTGGACAAAAGGCCAAATGTTTGATTAAGTGAAAGAAAAATATTTGAAGGGAAATATTTTTCCATACATCTTTAATTATAGGTGAATGGTAACAGCAATATCAACTTCTGTGTCAATCTATTGTGATTTACTTTTATAGTTGGAGTATACAAAGATAATTTGGAAGTCTATGAACATATTGTTGGAAAAAAAGTAAGAGCACTTTATTGAATTTTTCAGATAATTCTGATTAGTTTCATATAATTTTTGATAAAAAATAAAATGCAGATAAAATTGAAGCTTAGATTCTGAAATTATTTTATCAAATATTTTCAATATTGTTATTTTAAAATTCATAAGGAGCTGGGAATGGTGGTGCACACCTTTAGTCCCAGCCCTAGGGAGGCAGAGACAGGCAGATCTTTGTGAACTCACGGCCAGCTTGGTCTACATAGTGAGCTCCAGGAAAGCTGGAGCTACAGGGAGATGCTTTCTCAAGAAAAGACAAAAAAAAAAAAAGTTCATTAACATATCCTGAAATTCAGTGACATTTCATTCATCTCTAAATGGTTTTATACCAGTATGAATTTATTTTATTATTATTGTTATTATTATTATTATTATTTATTTATTTTTTTTTTTTGGTCTTTTCAAGACAGGGTCTCCCTGTAGCCCCAGCTGTCCTGGAACTCACTCTGTAGACCAGGCTGAACTTGAACTTACAAAGATCAGCCTACCTCTGACTCCCAAGTGCTAGGATTATAGGCATGCACTACCACACCCAACACCAGTATGAACTGAGTTCTTTTTTTAAAAAAATATTTTATTTATTTATTTATTTATTTATTCATTTATTTATTTTTACATGTATGAATGTACTGTCCAAATGTAGGTCTGTGCACCTGTGTCGTGCAGTGCCACGGAGGTCAGAAGAGGGCGTCGGATTCCCTTGGAACTGGAGTTAAAGATGGCTGTCAGCCTCCATGTGGGTGCTGGCGATCAAACCTTGGTCCTCTGCAAGAGCAGTCAGCACTCTTAACCACTAGGCCATCTCTCCAGCCCTGAATTGATTTCTTAAAAATACCAGTTGTTTAGGCCAGGAAATGCTTCAGCAGGTATTTCCAGCCAAGACCTACATGGTTGAAGAGAAATCACATCCAAATGTTCTACTCTGATTTTCATACATACACAAGTACACACACACACACACACACACACACACACACACGAAAAGAGAATATATACATATGTGTGTATGTGTATCTATGTGGAGATGTGGAGAGTCATAATCCTTAGCCTATATATAATTTTAGCCAAAATAGATAGATAAGATAGATACCAATTAGCTCAAATTAGCAATTGGGCCAGATTTTTCTATATGTTTTTCAACACATCTTTAAATTGTTAATATATTTTTATCTGCTTTTTAGCAAGTCTTGTGAGAAACTGGTTTTGGAAATGTGTTCTAATGACTATTTTTTTCCGTTAATTATGTTTGTCCTTTTTTGAAAATGAAATAACTTCTATTTGAAGCATATCTAAAGAAATGGGTTCAAGTTACACACATATTGTATACTGAATTTCTCTAAGGTAAGCACATCTCTACACAAGTAGCATTCCTTGTTCTTCATGAGTTGTCCTGATGCCAGCACCAAACCATGTATTTTCTATCTATCTCTTATTATATCTTTCATCAAAGTTAGGCATGTCTTTGAAGCTTATGTTAATGAAATAGCAATTCTGTTTATTTATATCTGGTACTTTTTCTACATTTATGTGCATGTTATGTACTATATGTCATTATATGTTATTATATTTGTTGGTATATGGTATTCAACTTAGTGGCTGTATCCTATTTTGTGTATACATTGCTCCTTGTTCTAAATTTTTAACTATTTTGATTAGAAACATTATAACGTTGCTATATAGATTTTAGTGTGATCATAGACACAATTTGGTTACTCATTTCCTAGAATCCAAATGGCAATGTCCTAAAATGACCACACATTCAGTTTTAATCAATACCAAACCACATATTCTGTTTAGAACAGAGAGAGTTGAGAATCTTTGTCTTAAGAAACTGCCTCTGTAATGTATACTTGTAATTCCAATGAAGTATTTAACAGTTATTCATAGAAATATTGCCATTATTTTATCGAAAACGTGAAGAAGCCATGTTTTACTGTCATCTGATTTCAGATACTACTTCAGTAGCAGAAGAGAGAACGTGTGAATAACAAACATGCACTAATGAAGTATTGAGTAAGGATATTCACAATGTCCAATCTGAGTGTGATCATGTAAGTCAAGCTACTCAGCCCATGAATAAGTAATACAATGGAATTAAAATCTTTATACAATGTCAATAAGAAAATACAATAAGCCAACCATAATGGTACATGTCTTTAATACCAGCACTTGGGAGGCAGAGGCAAACTGATCTCTGTGAGATCCAAGCCAGGCTGTTCTACATAGGAAGTTCCAAGCCAGCTGGGGATACAGGGAGACCCTGTTTCAAATAAATAAATGAATAAAGAAATAAATAGAGAAAAGAAGAAAATACCATAAAAATATTGGCAGAGCCATTCGTGAAAGGTTCACTGCTTGACAAAGTTCCAGTGACCTGACTCTTCTGGTTGAAGTCTGCTCTCCAGCTGACCTTGGTTTTTAATAATTCTTTTTATCATATTAATTTTTTTTTCTGGCCTGCTTGACTTTCGGCTTTCTAGAAATTAGGGTACCTGTTTCTGCCTCAAGGAGTGGAACTGACACTTTTGCCTTTTCTAGAAATGATTACTTTGTTAAAAATAATGGCGCTGTGTACACAACTTGAAAGTATGATTCAGTAGTAATTAAGAACTCTAGCAAAAATATGTCATGCACAGATTGCCCAAGTAAAGAAAGGAATTTTGATTTCATGGGCAGGTTTAAACTAAAAAGAGGATTGTAGGACAAAGTGAAACTAAGTCTAGTGGGGCCATGGATTCTAGTGATATGACTTAAAGATTAATAGCCTCTAGAAAACCACCTTAGCAGAAAGTATAAAAAACAGAAACTGAGGAAAACAGAAACTGAGGAAAACAACGACCAGAATAAAAACAAGATATGAATCAAAGCTACACCAGCCACGAAATGACTTACAGGCCGAGTGAACAAGGAACTAAAGAAAAATAAAGTTCTCTATTGTTAAAACTTTAAAGCTCATTTTTTACACTGTCTAGCACCTATGTAACCGCAAGGCAGAAAGAATGGACTCCTCAGAGTTAAAAGTTAATATTAACTTCACTTTGCTGCAAAACTGTTAAATTGCTTAGCAGAGTGGCTGTACTATTATTGTTCTGCTTTCTTTGATGTCTCAACTAAATGGTTGTATCATTATATATTGTTTTACTGTTTTTGATATCAAGAATGATTCTGGGTGTAAATTTTATGAAAAATATCTACAGGGAAGTTGGGTTATTTTTTTCATCATTAGCTTAGACTTGCATAACCTCTATTAGTTTTAGGGTAGATAAAAATAAACAGAGAAGAGAAGAAATCGGCAGAGTGGCCAACCCGAAAGGCCCTCTGCACAGGATCCTTAGGTCAAGAAATCGGCAGAGTGGCAAACCCGAGAGGTCCTCTGCACAAAAGTAGGGTAGATAGATGCTCCTCAGGTCACAAAAAAAGAGATTCTTGTGTCTTATTTGATTAATATTTTCTCTGGACTCTGGCAAAGCATAATGTGTAGTTATATAATTCCTTATTTTATATTCCATATTTTCCATATTTTCCTTTTAGAAAAATCTGTTATTTTTCCATGCTGAATAATTTTATGTGTTCTTGAAATCAGAGATTATTATAAAAATAGCGGGAAACAATAAATTTACATACTGGTAAGTTCAAAGAAAAACCTCGGAACTAACTCAAACATCAATACCTCTACACAGAAAAAAAGGATTTAAATTGGACAGTGGTAGCTTTGTCTGTCTTGCTAGTATATTTGCTCCTTTAGGAATTTGACTGTTGTATTAGGCAAAGCAGCAAACTTTTGTATTTATGTTATACAAAGAGCAATAGTTATTATTAACTGATTTGCCCATTGAAAATGACCAAACATGGTTCTAACTCTATGATAATCCCATTGCCACTAGAATGAAATGCAATCAGCTCAAAATATTTCAGAATACAAAATGCTATTCTTCATTAAAAAATGCCAGGACATGGCAATGCCAACATACTGAGATGCTTTTAGGCTAATCCTTTGGATCTATATCCTTCAGATTTAAATGTCCTTCAATAAAATGTATACTTTCCTATTATAGTCAGGGCAAAAGGAAATCAGGTTGAAAATCTATATAAAATATCTTGGCATATTTCAAAGATGAGAACTAACATTTATTGAATCATCTGGTTTTGTAAATATTCTGAAATATTTTAATCTATTATGTCACTTCAGGACTAATCTTTTATTAAGCTTAAAAATTAAAACATTGATCATGTAAAGGCAATCAAACACTAAGAGTGCACATAAAATTTCAGTTCTGGTAAAGCTTCAGAAAAATTCTAAGAAATTCTTATTAAAACAAAGCTTATTACTGTGAAATCACAATAGTACTGAAGGGGTTTTGAAATGAAGCTAGCTATTTGGCTGAAGAGCTAAGAGCATTTGAGGATTTTCATTTCTACTGCTTTCCTAAAAGGGTAAGCATTGTAACAAGGGAAGGTGGTGACTGAGGAATACAGGGATAAAGAGATTTTTCTCTGTGAGGATGGAGGTGACCTTTTCTTCTGTAGTATTCTGCCATCCAAAATAAATAGCTCTATGGGTAGACAAGCTTCTGATCCTTGGTATACCTATCTCCATTTCTGGCTAGCTGTTTGTAATGCCTAAAAGCTCAGGGACTTGCATAAGCAATGAACATGTTTAGGGGTTCTATGGTAGAAATGTAGACTATTGCTTGTAATGGAAATGGAAGCAGCCTTGGTTAATAGCTGGAGTCTGTGTCCATAACAAAATAATACACACTAAAGTACAGAAGCAGTTTCCACAGGGTAAACACAATGGCATGTATGTAGCACAGACTGGTTGCATACTTGGTGTTTCTAAACTCTAGAGAGTATTAGTAACAATAACCAAAATATTTTCCCAAAGACAGCACATGGGAATTGTGCCACAAGTGTCATCAAAACACCAGGAAGTCTGGTCATCTCAAGGCACTATATTCTGCAGGATTTGGCTCTAATTTCCTAATTAGAATGTAATTCAAATATTAATTTTCCCAGAGTACATGTTATATTTAATGGAAATACTTTCATCTCTCTATTGGTCTCTTTCCACTTTGCCTCTATCATATTCCAAGTTAACTACACTTTTCTTAAACAAATACATCTTATGTACCTTATATTTTATATGCCAACAGGTGCTCTCAGTTTTATCCCTTAAATACCATTTGTTTGTATCCTAACAGCCACATAATTAGTCAAAATCATCCAAATTGTTTTTTTTTAAGATCAGTGAAATATTTTCTTAATTGACCTCAATATATTGGTATTCATTCATTTTTTTACCAAATATATGTTCTATAAAATCAACTTTCATAAATAATCTTAAATCTTTCACAATATTGTCTGTGGCTGAGTAGAAACCAGCCTCATTTACACAATTCATAAATTCATCAAAAGTGGTCTTTGAGGCCTGTCCTCAGGGATGCACTCTTTTTCTTCACACTGTCTTTCTTTATACCATTGGGTACTCTACACCAGCTTCCCCATGTATCAAGACTTCTCATGCAGAAGAGCCCTAGCTGGTGTAGTTTTCATTCTACACCGCACTTGTAAATTTTATCAATAAATTGATGAATCCAGAAAGAAAACATCAGAACTCATGTATATTATACATGTATATAACTATAGAAGATAGTACCAAACATAATTTCAGTAATGTTAAAACTCATTCCAATAATGTTTTGTTGAATAGTACTGATAATTTGATTTAATTTTCATCAAAAATTTAACTTTTGAAAAGATATACCTTGATTACTTTTGTTTCATGCATGAGTGTTTTACCATGTGCATACAGTGCCTCTAGAGTCCAGAAGAGGAAGTTGGATACACTGGAACTGGAGTTACAGTAGGTTGTGATCTGCCATATGGGTGCTGGGAACCAAATCCAGGTCCTGTGCAAAAGCAACAAGAATGTTAACCACTGAGCCACTTCTCCATCTTATCCCTTGTAGTTTGAATTGCGTGTTGAACTACAATTTGTTGATAAGGGGTAAAGTTTGGATACTTCATTCTAGTTAATTTTTAAATGGTAGATATGTTTCTTTCACAAAATTGCTGAAAATATATTAACCCAAGACATTTGCCAATCACTAAGCCATAGCATTTCCAAGGAGAAGAAATCCTAATCTTTATGATTTGGACCATTTGCTACATATAAACAATATATCATACTGATTGATAAAGATAGAAATATGAACAGAAAAATAAACAGTTCCTTCAGAGCAGAGGGATGGATACAAGAATGTCTCCAGAAGTCTGAAGAAAGTGAGAAGGTTACTGAATGTTTTTTTCAGGAGAGAGAGAGAGAGAGAGAGAGAGAGAGAGAGAGAGAGAGAGAGACACTAAGACTGGCATTTAAGGGTGAGAAACATATGGATGTAAAAGTGTGTTTTGTAATAATCATTTATAAGGGTCAGAATCTTAGAGTTACTAAGCTACACAGATGGAGAAACCCAAACTGTAAAGTGATTTATATATGTTATATAATTTGCAGCTAGGAATTAATCTTCTAGATATTTGGAATCTATTTTGAGTGGGAGAATGAAATAGCCAGATCTGTATTCTCAAAATGACTAAAGCATTAAGACATGGGAAGAGAAGCCAATGAAAGGTGGCAAGGTGTCTTATAGTTAGAGAGTTAGGTGAGCAGAACTATCTCCTCTGCTTCCCTCTGTCTCTAATTTCAGTCTCTCTCTCTCTCTCTCTCTCTCTCTCTCTCTCTCTCTCTCTCTCTCTCTCTCTCTCTCTCTCCCCTTTGTCAATTTATCCAAAACACCTATTCCATACTTTTCATATCATCAATGAATATTTTCAACATTAGGGATTCATAACAAATCTTTTGCTGTTAGTGGAAAAAGAAGACACATTGATGTAGCTTCAAACAAGCATGATTTGTGAAGTAGCTAGAATAAAAAGATCTCTTCAGTCTCATTTCCACAGCTGCTATAAGACATGGTGAATATACTTAACCAGTCTGAAATTCAGTATTACACAATGGATAACGAAGGTACCCAAGCTTACAACATGTATTTGACTATCAAATGACAGAGTATTTTAGTATATATATATATATATATATATTATATTAGAAGATAGATGATACATCACACATATCTTTGTTAGTTCTAAAATACTATTTCTTGAATGATCACATCATAATGTAACAGAAATGTGTTTAATGAGAATTGAGAATAGAATTGGGAAACTGCAAGATGAACACCCAATCATAAGAATGTTTTGGGGAAGCTTTCTCTTTCCTTGTTTTTACACAGTTTCTATTGCCTGCCTCTGCCAACTCAATATTTTTGCTTTTAATTTCTATCATTCACTATTCTTTTCTCCCCATTTTTATGCTTTTAGTGATGTTTTGTGTATTTCAGACATCTTTTCTCAGTTCAGTTTAGACATATTCCCCTTTCCCTTCCCCCACCCCACTCCAGATCATGCACTTTGTCATAACTGTTCTGCATCTTGAACTCACAAAGATCCGCCTGCCTCTGCCTCCTGAGTGCTTGGATTAAAGGCATGCAGCACCATGCCCAGCTTTTTTTATGTTTAGGAATTCACATTTTCTTTCATTAATTTTATATTACTCTAAAATATCGATATATACTCTTCATATACAGTAATTGCAGAGTCTGAAAATAAGTGGTAGGTGGATTCTAGAGCCCGTTGAGAGATTTACATTATAACAACATAGTAGCTTTCAGATAAACAGAAATATAACAGTAATGTTGTTCAGCTTACCTTTCATCTGGGGATTTGGTGTTAGTATCCACAAATGAGGGAAAACATTTGCTGTTTGTTCTGGGACTGTGTTACTTCACTTAGCATAATGGGTTCCAGCTCCATCTACTTACCTGCAAAGTTCATGATGTCATCTTTTTTTACCACTGAATAGTACTCCACTGTGTAGGTGTACCACATTTTTGTCATCCACTGGTCTGTTGAGGGGCACTTGGGTTGGTTCCAGCTATTGTGAAGAGAGATACAATTGTGTTTCAATTTCCTTCAGAATTCTGTTGTTTATCAATTCATGCTTTTCTGTTCTAGTAATTAGCAAGTTTTCTGACTGTTCTAAGGCAAAGTCCTTTTGGTACCTAAAACCAGAACTCAAATAATTAGAAAAATTACGTTTCTCTAAAAAGGTTTTTCAGTATATTATGTGGCATTTCAAAGGACATTTCTACATGTACCATAAAATCAATGAAAGGCCCAGATTAACATTATTTCACATAAAGTAAGATCTCAGGAGCAACCTTATGTTTTACAGCTACACTGTGTAAAAAATAAAGGTTCAAAAATAATTCTCTGCCAGGTGTGGTGGCACAGGCCTTAAATCCCAGTACTTGGTAGGCAGAGGCAGGCACAGGCAAGCAGATCTCTGTGAGTTCAAGGCCATCTTGGCCTACATAGAGAGTTTCAGGCTAGCTGGGACTACAGGGAGACCCTGCATCAAAAACACCAAAAAATAATGATTTGCTGTAACCTACATCCATATAGTCATTGGTTAGTTCTCTATAGAACAGAGAATGAACCAGTGTATTGCAGAAACTATATCTAACCATGTTTATTTAGAATGTATAACATACATAGATCATACATTAAATATATGTATCTATATTTCATTGTTTCTGATGGAATGTAAATATTTGCATCATTGAGCCTCTGTATTTTTCTCCTTTTACTTTTATACTAATACTTAGACCCAGGCACTAATGAATGTTCATTAATTGATGATTTTACTGTAAATTAAAGGCCATTTTCTACACTATAAATTTATTAACATGTGATCTATTTGTAATTGATAGAGTTTGCTATCTCATTTATCATTTAAATAAGAGAGGATAATTATTTAACTTAGATAATCAAATACATTGCATGATAGAATAATATATTAAAGAAAATCTATAGCAATAAAATTCCTTTGGAATTCCAAGGTAATAAGGAACACATTAGTAGCTTAGAGCCAAGGTTGTCAGAATGAGTGAAAAGATGGACCAGTGGAGTTTAGAGCACAGAATATTACACATAAAACATACTTTATTGATACTGTGTTATGATGCATAGTGTTTGCAATGTGTTGCTGTTCATTAGCAGCACACAGTTCAATGTGTTTTTGAAACTGAAGTGAATGTGATGCATTAACACATTTGAATCAACCTCAGAAAATGAACCTGTGAAATGCTACCTTAGACAATGAATCTTTTCCACTGGAGAAAAAAATCCATTTTCTATATACAAAAAAAGGAATAATGAAGGTGTAAAAATCTATAAAGAAGTGTAATGATATTGTTTATTTTCTACATTGCATGGTTATTATGCAGAGGGAAGATCAGATTCTGTTAGGCTCTGACTTTGTGCAATCGCCTTGGAGACACAATTTTACCTTTGCATATGTAAGATTTATTTATCTTCATTGTTTTTTTGAAATGTGAAAAACTTGTATTAACATGATCAAAAGCCAATTTCTTACTCATGAGCTTAGCTTTTTTCATTATAGTAAATCTGATTCAAGGTTACTATCTATACAATAAAATATGTTTTAAATTTAATTTCTAATTTTATTTTATATGTATGAGCATTTTTCATGAATGTTTGTAGGTGCAACAGGTGTATGTACAATGACTACAGAGGTCAGAAGAAGGAGTGAGATACCTGGAACTGGAGTTACAGAGAAACAAATCTGGGTCCTCCGCAAGAGCAGCCAGTGTTTTTAACTGCTGAGCCACCTCTTTAGCCCTCAAAATAACTTCTTTTAACTTTAAGGAATGTTAATTTTATGTTTCTGAATTCATAAAATTACAAATACATATTACGTGTAGAGTTGACATGATTGTGATGCTTTTTTTAAATGATACACTCCATAAATTGTTTATTTCATATTAATCAAAACTGTTTCAATGATCAAGTGCTTACACTGACAATGTTCTTTCATATCACTGATTTTTATCATCATAAAGTCAAATAATTTCTAAGTGCCATTTCCAGAGAAGTATAATTGATATACACATATATTTTTATTGATCTTGTTTTTTTATTGAACTTCTGGGTATTTCATACATAAAAATCTCAGTCTTCATCTCCTTTATACCCCCTTCTCCACTGGTGTGTCCCACAGCTCTTTACAGGAATTCATAGATTATTTCATTGTGTTAAGGCCTATTGTGCAAAATTAATGTCCCTGGCCAGTACAAGCTCATCCACTCAGCTTTAGTCACCCTAACCAGAGTTCCTTGATTTAAGAAGACCATCTCTTCCCCATCCAACACTAAACAGCTGCCAATATTTTTTTTTCAGCTAAGATTGGGTTCTGGTTCACATTTCTCTAGCTCCATGCTGGGTTTCTGGTTGAATTTGCATGGGTTTTCTTGTTGACACCATTGCTGTAGGTTCATAGGGGGGGGGTGTCCCAGGGTCTTGTAAGATTCTGTTTCCATATGGCCATGCATTGTCTCCGTTTCCCTGGCTCTTACAAACTTTTCACCCCCTCTTCCATAAATGGTCCCTGAAACCTGAGGAGACCTCTTCGTGGACCCACTCTGCAGACTCCTAACCTCCATGGTTTGGCCATTTATGAACTCTTGAGTTGCTGGCCCTCTGTTGCATGAGGGAGCTTCCCTAATGAGAGTTAAGAGGTTAGTGTCTTCATGGCCACTTGTTCTATGTAGTATGAGCCTTAGGTGTACAGGTGCTATTGCAGATGTTCCAATTAGGCTTGGAAAATTCATAGACAATGTTTCTGTGTGACCAGTTATGGTACTAGGTAATAATCTTCATCTGGTACAAAAGAAGTTTCTTTTATGAGTGGTTTCTGGGATATTTGTAAATATAAGGGTGTGTATTTTGCACTTAATAAGGAGTTACATTAGTCTAGTAATATGACAGCTTTGGGAATTTTTCTAAAATCTATGCCTCTCCATCCATGTATATTTGGCTATGTCTACAATTCTACATATGAGTTTCCTCAAATTGAGTGGGCTTTAAGTCAAATTAGTTAGTGACACTACTGCACCAATGTTGTATGCTGTGCCTGTCATGCATGTGGATTTTTTTTTTTTTTTTGGTATTTTTGAGATAGGGTCTCCCTTTAGTCCCAGCTGGAATGAGCTCCCTCTGTAGACCAGGCTGGCCTTGAACTCAAAGAGATCTGCCTGCCTCTGCCTCCTTAGTGCTGGGATTAAAGGTGTGCACCACCATTGCCTGGCACTAAAGATCATTCTTAGCTACCATGTGGGTGCTGGGAATCAAACCCAGGTCCTCTGTAAGAGCAGTCAGTGCTCTTAACTGCTGAGCCATCTCTCCAGCCCTGGATATTTGTTTTTAAAGCTAATGTTGGACCATTGATTGTTGTTCTTCCATAGCACTTTGCATACTGCTCTCCAAATCTATGAGAGCTGGCAGGGGAGGCTTCCAGGTCAATCCCAGCCCTATTGCTCCAAATAAGGACTCCTAAGTATGTCCTACCTTCAGCAATTTTCATTTTCTGGGATTCAAATAAGGGCTGTGGCAATAGCCTGCATAATTTGGGGAATATCTTGGACTACCTTGGCCACCAACTCTGAGGAAAGTTTCTCCTGTTTGGGACTGTTTCTTATAAGGTAGCCTTCAGCTATGCACATGGACTCATGTAGAGATATCATATGTGTAATATGTCATTAGACTATTAGAATAATGTGATTCCCTCTGTTTTTTGTACTAGCTAGGCATTATTTATTTCTCCTCTTTCTCCCTCTCTCTTCCTAACCTTCCCTCCATGTCTTCAGAGCAAGCTTCAGGCCATCTGGGACTAAAGGGAGACCCTGTCTCAAAAATACCAAAAAAAAAAAAAAAGGCTGATTGATTATACAATATTCTAAATTCATCTCCACTATCAATTTTCTCAGGTCAGTGGCTCTAAGTGGCAGTCCATCCTTTATATGGAGGCTTAACTCTACTTTTCTAATTTTAAGAAGAAACCTTCTGCACATCTTCTCTTTTACTGTTTTTATTTTTTTTCAAATTTCTTCTATCATGTTTTCTCCCAAATAAGTAAATGTAAAATTGATCAGACATGCATTTGGGAACTTGAATGTTGAGTTTCTATTTGAAATTTCTAAGACTAGAAGCAATCATACTTCATGAAGTAAACACATTTTCCTGCATGACATCTCTGAGAAGTGAGTTGCTGTGGAAATATGGTTTGACAGATTGCATGCACATACGTACATTTAGAAGGCTCTCGTTCTGAAGTTTGCACAGATGTGGCCTGAACCCAGCCCTTTATCAGAGAGGAATGAATGTGTGCTGCCAATACTCAGAAGTTTGTGGTTCAATTTTCATTTTTCACATTCTAACATGTTGAACTGTATTTAGGGTTTAAGCATGAGTCTTAAGAAATATTAATGTATCTGTCCATGTCCTGTACCAATGCTTCAGTTTCTTTTATGTGTACTTGAACTGTCATAAATCAACAAGGGTGTGTTAACTCAGTGAAGTTTAGTGAGAACCCCCTACTCAGTATATTCCTGGGGCATCACACAGAGCACTAATGCTGTTTGCCTCTTGTTTCTAACTTTATCCACCACTCTCCTGACTTTTATTAAAATAAGTTTATCAGCTGTGTCACATGTAGCAGGTGATTATGCAACAGTTTTAAAAACTATTTTATTAATTATTTTTATTGTATGCATCCGAGTGTAACGCTGGCCTGTAGGTAGGTGCACCTGTGTGGAGCAATGCTTGCAGATGTCAGAAGATGACACTGGATCCCCTGGAAATGGAGTTATAGATGGTTGGTATCTGCCATGTGGGTGCTGGGAAGTAAACCTTGATCCTCTGCAAGATCAGCCAGTGCTCTTATCCACTAAGCAAACACTCCAGCCCCATAAAATGATAGTTTTTTTTTTTAGAGCAGTCGGCGCTCTTATTTATTTATTTATTTATTTATTTATTTATTTATTTTTATTGATGCTTTGTGTATTTCATACATTTTCCAATTCAGTTCAGGCATATTTCCCTTTCCCTTACCCCCACTCCACCCCACCCCATCCCAGATCATGCATTCTGCCATAACTGTCCTGCATTTTTCTCTCAGTTTTTTTTTTTTCATTTTTTAGCAATAAGTGATAATTTATGAGTACAAGCATCCTTCATGTATAACAAATTTTCAGGCAGCTGTGCCCAAACTCACACAGCCTATGGGTCCCCCCATCCAGCGGGGGGGCTTGTATGTTCAATCAAGTTGATCAAATGAGTGTCCAGACTATATTGCTGTAGTTTCACCATTCACCCCAATCGCAGCCCTTACATTCTATCATGTCCCCTCTTCTGCAGATTGTTTCCTAGGCTTAGAAAAGGGGCACAGGTGGATGAGAAGCAAAACAGTCTACTTTCTCTGGAGTTGTTGTCTTGGACTCTAGTCAATTCTGGCTGTTTCCTTTCATGGGCTGACAGTTTGTCCAGGAATAACCTTTCGATCCTACTAATGAAGCACAAGTAATTAGATATATAGGTATTTGAGCAGTACTAATAGTTATGTTAGGTTACTTTGGTATAGAAACAGATGTTTGTATGGTATGTTAACCCATGAATTACATTTTTTTCTGTTAAATATGACAGGGTCTTACTGTGTCTTATAACATCTCCTAACCATTGACAGTTTTTAAAACAGACTCTTTTTAAAGGATTTATATGCAACACAACCCAATTTTTAAGTGTCCTGTAGTTCAAATGCTGATAGCCATTATTTCAGAAGCCTGTGCTATGTAAACTCAATTGAATTTCTATCATTGCAGTTCTGTAAACAGCAAATAGAGAACTAAAACAGTATATATTTAAATATGAACAATATAATGAGAGAATGTTAAAAATCATTCAAAGTGAGAATGATTTTTTTACATGTTGATTTGGGATTTGATTATGTGCACTGTTTTGTAAATTTCTGTTTTATCTCTGTCTCTTTAACACATTTTAGTGAAAATAAAGATGTTAATTTTAGAACAAAAGTGTAAGTTTCAAAGTAATAATCTTCCTAGTTATGCAAATGTTTAATTCTCCATGTATAATAAAGTAAAAAGCTACCTTCAACATTCAATAAAAATATTGCAAAGAAATATACCAAAGACTATATTATAAAAATCCTAAAGAGATTCTATTATTTAAATATACATTACAAATAAAATTTTATATTTTGGTTCCTTTCACTCTAAATTATTATTTCTTCTTATGCACAAAACTCAAAATCTAATGCATTAGTTTTGAATGAAACTAGTATATATAGTTAAAGTTTAAAAATCCAAATTATTCAGCTGGGCATGGGGTGCACGCCTTTAATCCTAGAACTTAGGAGGCAGAGGCCAGCCTGGTCTACAGAGTGAGTTCCAGGACAGCTGGGACTACAGGGAGACCCTCGAAAAGACCAACCCCCCCCAAAAAAAAATCCAAATTATTCAAAAAAGGTAGTTAGGTGGATTACCAATGTGGTATTTTTAAAAGTGAAAGCTAACAGATAGAAGGTCTGGTGGTTTGAAAGAGAATGCCCCCCATAGGCTTCAAGTATTCAGATATTTTGTCCCCAGTTGGTGGTGCTGTTTTGGGAAGTCTTAGAAGGTGTGGCCATGCTAGAGGAACTATGTCGTTGGGGGCATGCTTAGAGAGTTCAAAAAGCTTCCTCAGTCTCCAGTTACTTTCTCTCTCTCTCTCTCTCCTTTGCCCACTTGAAGATCTGAACCTCAGCTTTCTGCTCCAGCTACTGTCACCATGCCTCCCTGCCACAATGGACTTTAATTCCCTGGAACCATCAATTGTAAGCTCAAATAAACTCTTCCTTTTATAAGTTCCCTTGGTCATGGTGGTTTTACCATAGCAACAGAAAAGTGACTAATACAGAAAGTATGCCCATTTTCAATGGTGACCTGAAATATATACTTACATCTCCTGACATATTCAATGGATCTTTACATTCTCATCAATTATTTCATAGCAACAATTTGCAACACTAGGATATTTTAAGAGGTCTGAATATCGGGGGCTGGAGAGATGGCCTAGCTGTTAAGAGTGCCAACTGCTATTTCAGAGGATCTGGGTTTGATCCCCAGCACCCACATGGTGACTGAGAACTGTCTTTAACTCCAGTTCCAGGGGAATCCGACACCCTCTTCTGACCTCTGCAGCATTGCAAGACACTGGTGCAAAAACCTACATGCAGACAGTACATTCATATACATACAAGAATAAATAAAAGTAAAGAAAGAGGGGCTGGAGAGATGGCCTAGCGGTTAAGAGCGCCGACCGCTCTTACAGAGGACCCGGGTTAGATCCCCAGCACCTACGTGGCGGCCAAGAACCGTCTGAAACTCCAATTCCAGGAGAACTCCATTTCCAGGGGAATCCGACACCCTCTTCTGACCTCCGCGGCATTGCACGGCACGGGTGCACAAACTTGCATGCAGATAGTACATTGATACACATACAGAAATAAATGTCGGGCGTGGTGGCGCATGCCTTTAATCCTAGCACTTGGGAGGCAGAGGCACGTGGATCTCTGTGAGTTCGAGGCCAGCTTGGTCTACAGAGTGAGTTCCAGGACAACCAGAGCTACAGGGAGACCCTGTCTCAAAAAGACCAAAAAAAAAAAAAAAAAAAAAAAAAAAAAAAAAAAAAAAGTAAAGAAAGAAGTCTGAAATAATAAAATATTTCTTTGCATAAAAATAGTTCTAGGAAGCTAATTTCTCAAGAGAGAATTTCAGCTATAGAAGCTAGCTACAGTTGAGCAGCTGTTCAATCCCACAGTCCAAGGAAAGATTCAGAAACAGCAAATGTGTGTTTGGGGTGAGATTCTTGTTCTATAATTAGCTTGGTTGTGGAGTAAGGACATAAGGAAGTGTGAAGGAAAAGAAAAAAATTACAGTAATACAGTTAATATGTTTATATAAGCCAAAGTGTTTTCAATGTCATGGTATGGCTAAAAGTGAAGTTTATTTTTGTCTACAAATGATGCTGCTGGATTTTTCAAGACCACTTTGTTGTGTAAAGCTTTATTCTTTGGGGGTAAGAAGGAATCTTTGCTTTCTTTGTATGAAAAAATAAACACTATTTAACAAATATAAATTAAATATTTTAAAAATATAAATATAACACAAAACTGCCTTCAATATATTTAAATTCCTACTCTAAATTTACACTGTAACCTAAAATTTATCAGAAAATTGGAAAGCTATTTTCTTCCAGGACACAATATGCATGGAGATAAAGAATTCTAAACTTTTCTATTTCCAGTCTTATTGTCATTTCTTCTAGCAATTAAGTATACTTCCCTTAATAAGTACACCATATTTAATTCTCCAACCGCATAAAGTGGCAAGACAAATATACAGTCAATGCACCCCTGAATTATTTGAGAAACAAATAGAACATCAGCAAATGTCTAAATCTAGGAATCATTTTCTTTGAATTTTATAACAGGACATAATTAAAGAAGCACTTAGTTTGCTAAATTGATATCCAGTTCCTTTGTAAGTATTTATCTGTATGTCACAGATTAGTGCAGCTCTCACCTCTCATCAAAGAAAAATATTTTTCAGCAGAGAACATTACAGAGAAACATAAGAAGTTGAGAGAATAACTAATGTGGGACTGCCCATCCATAAATAGGACTTGTACAATATACTTCATCTCCCAAGGCTCAGAGGACCAGAGGGGTCACTGTGAAAAAGTGTCTTATCTAGACTACATGAGCTTTCAAAAGCTGTATTTGCCTGCACAAGACATACACAGCATCAAATCAGCGAACATTCCTGTATAGATTGATAGAGGGCTCATTAGGTTTTGCTTTTACATGAGAGATACAGGCCATGGGAAACTACTTTTGGAGAGTCAAATTTCTTTTTTTTTTTAATTTTAAAATATTTTTGAATTTTTTTTTGATTTTTTTGTGTGTTTTATATAACATATATTAATCAAATTTATACCACCTCTCCCAGCTTCACCTTTAATGGACCCCCTATGTATACACTGAATTTCACACATTCTGTCATATATGTTAAGCCCTATCTAGTCAAGCTTTTGAACCCAAATGGCTGTCAGTGCAAGTTCATCCACTCAATAGTCAGGCTATTTGAGTCACTCCTTTAAAGATCTATTCTCCCTCAACCAGCAGTAATCAGTTGCTTGTAGTACTTAAGCAAGGTTGGGGCTTTCTGTCCATTTCCCTTTTTTCTAATGTGGGGTTTTTGTCTAATTGAGTCAGCCTGGGTCTTATATATGTTGTCACCATTGTTACAAGTTCATATGAGCAAGTTCTTAGTGGCCTAAAAGGCTCTACTGTAACACCAAACACGGCTGTTACAATCTGTCCATCTCTTCTGCAATGATCTGTGAACCACAGGATAGTGAGGTTTAATGCAGGAGTCCTATCCAGAGACATCCAGTCTCTTATATTTAAAATTTAATCAGTTGTAGCTTTCTGTGAGCATCACACTTTGTTTTGAGGAAGCTTTGCTGGTGAGAGTTGAGGGATGCATTAGTATTCTCTCTACACCTTGTTCTGCTATGTTCCCCGAGGCTTAGCTGTAGAGGTTCCATTGTAGAAGGACTGAGGATCTCTCAGACATATATTCTCAGTGTGTGACCAATTATGGAAATCTGTACTATCATCCATATCTAGAAAAAAGAAGCTTCTTTTAGGCGTGATGTATGGTATACTTGTCTATAAATATAACAGTTCATCAGTGGTAAGGAAAGACAGAATTATGAAATTTACAGATGGAACTAGAAACTGTTATACAAGGTGAAGTAACACAGACTCAGAAAGGAAGAGACATATGCTCTCCCTCACTTGTAGCTCATAGCACCAATAACTTATACGTGAGTATATATCTTGATGTAACAGCAGGAACCAGGAAAATGGAAAGGAAGCAAGGAGGTAATGGGGAAGAAAGACTGAGAGGTGAATAGTAGGAAACAAATTGTTATCAAGGGGGAAATGTGGAAAATAGTGATATTTAAATAGGAAGGGGGGAGGAAAGGACATACAGGAACCATGGGGATAAAGGAGAAGAAAGAGCTCAAGAGAGGGAGAAAACTGGGAGACAAGTAAGATCCAGGGGAAAATTGGGAAAATGTGGGCACTTAGACTGGGGGGAAAGGTGGGAAGTTAGAGGGGGAGATAGGGAGGAGAGATAAATAAAGCTTAGTTAGAACTAACCACCCCAAATATGTCCATACAATATTTAAACATGAGTATATATGTATACTTGAAAGCTATATAACAAGGAACACAGTGACAGGCAGGAGAACTCTGCCTTTGACTTGTTGGTCAGAGTAGTCCAAAATAGCACAGGATATTGCTATAGCCCTTGTTTAGGTCCAGAACTTAGGGTTAGACCCTACTGCTGAAGACAGGGCATACTTTGAAAACAAGACTTGGAGCAATGGAGCTGAAACTGACTGAGGAGCCTCTTCCCTGAAGTCTAGCTCTCATAGTTCCAGAGGATACTTTGCAAGCTGTTAAGGGAGAAAATCAATCAACCAGGCCCAACCAGGCTCTAAAGCCTAATAACTACAATAACTACTATAGCCAACTATCTCTATTGGTGCAACAATAGAGACAGTTGGTTGTATCTTTTATCTAGAGGGTAATCACAACTATCTAATTGGATTTGAAACCCTCTCTGTGGGAGGGAACTCATAGTTGGCACTGTAAATATATCCAAATACAGATGGTTGGATAGGTCATAGATGCTCTAGAAAACCCTATCTCTAGAGAAATGAAATTTATTACTGTATGGTAATTTTTAGGTTTTTAATATTTATTTTATGAGTGTTTGGCTGAATGGATGTAAATGCACAACAGGTATACAATACCCATGAAGGCCAGAACATGCTGTCAGCTCCCTGGAACTTCTGTTAAGGATGACTGCTCTCATATGTATGTTGGGAACTAAACCCAGGTCCTCTGGAAGAGCAGCCATTGCTGTTAACCGCTGCCCCTTCTGTCCACCCTCAGAGTCAATATTCTTCAGGGACATGGTCAAAGTAACGTTGTCCAGGCTCCACTGTTCCTCCCTATATCCATGGGCATGCAGGTCCACTAAGCACACTCAATAGGATATATGTATTTATATAAAAATGGAACATAAGTATTTGGGAGGATGTTGTAGAGGGAGTCAGGAGATGTTGGGAATGAGAAATTATATTATAAAATATATGGCATATACTGATGTATGAAACTCTTTAAAAATAAAATAATAAATATTTTGTGCTTTATATCTGAGACTTGGCCAAATACATTACACAAATCCTCAGAAATCATAGAATTAGTTGTTTCTATAACAGTTTTGTTGCATAAATGTAGAAATAAGTAGAAATGAATGCACCATTTCCCTAAAATAGATTTTATAGATGTTAACAATATTTTGTGAAGTAGCCCTCTGAAAACTAAGCACTTTGTTGGGGGATAGTTCCTCATCATTAACAAGGATAAACATTTCCGACAAAACATCAATTTCCAGGGCACAATATGAAGATGACTTATTTTGTCCTTTAGTGAAGCTGATTTGGTAGGAGCCAACGTGATGGAAAGATCATTTGCTATCAGTTATATCTTAGTTAATTTTTAGAAGAACAAAAGCCCATTAACTTTCCATTAAGGTGAAAAGAGAAATAGAATATGAGAATGAGGGAATTATAATGATATCATTCAGACATGGTCACGGGGAATAGCATAGTGTAATTTTGAAATGTAAACAAACACATCACTGTGAAACATCGTTGTGAGTATTTACAGCCTTGCCATTCACAGAGAACAGTGGCATAGAATTATTGAGGTGCCACTCAGACTAACATAATTTTATCAAATTGTTAAGAAATCATTGAATAAAAGACATTTGGCAGTAGACTAAAAATAATGCTATTAAATTTAATTGATTGCATTTTTATTTCATCAATCACCTGAAAAGAAGACAAAAAAATATTGTAAACATGGTGAAACAGGGACAAAACCAACAAACAGACCGAAAAGCACGTGCAACCTCACTGTGTTCTAAGATTAA